>JAIPMN010004079.1:0-17264 GCA_020650975.1 Apostichopus californicus | reverse complement strand
TGGTACCTTCTATTAAGGGTAGTGGTACCTTCTGTTTAAGGTACAGTAGTGGAACCTTCTGTTTAGGGTAGTGGAACCTTCTGTTTAGGGTAGTGGTACCTTCTGTTTAGGGTAGTGGAACCTTCTGTTTAGGGTAGTGGAACCTTCTACTTAGGGTAGTGGTACCTTCTGTTTAGGGTAGTGGTACCTTCTGTTTAGGGTAGTGGTACCTTCTGTTTAGGGTAGTGGTACCTTCTGTTTAGGGTAGTGGTACCTTCTATTAAGGGTAGTGGTACCTTCTGTTTAAGGTACAGTAGTGGAACCTTCTGTTTAGGGTAGTGGAACCTTCTGTTTAGGGTAGTGGTACCTTCTGTTTAGGGTAGTGGAACCTTCTGTTTAGGGTAGTGGAACCTTCTGTTTAGGGTAGTGGTACCTTCCATTAAGGGTAGTGGTACCTCCTGTTTAGGGTCGTGGTACCTTCTGTTTAGGGTAGTGGTACCTTCTGTTTAGGGTAGTGGTACCTTCTGTTTAGGGTAGTGGTACCTTCTGTTTAGGGTAGTGGTACCTTCTGTTTAGGGTAGTGGAACCTCCTGTTTAGGGTAGTGGTACCTTCCATTAAGGGTAGTGGTACCTTCTATTTAGGGTAGTGGTACCTTCTGTTTAGGGTAGTGGTACCTTCTGTTTAGGGTAGTGGTACCTTCTGTTTAGGGTAGTGGTACCTTCTGTTTAGGGTAGTGGTACCTTCTGTTTAGGGTAGTAGTACCTTCTGTTTAGGGTAGTGGTACCTTCTGTTTAGGGTAGTGGTACCTTCTGTTTAGGGTAGTGGTACCTTCTGTTTAGGGTAGTGGTACCTTCTGTTTAGGGTAGTGGTATAGTACCTTCTGTATAGGATAGCAATGCCACCTGTAGTCCTTTTGTTTTTCCAATCGATGGAAGGTGCCAATCCCAATCAACCTTACCATGTCAGGAATTTCACACCTCCTCAAGAATTACATTGATGACAGACCTGGGAGCTACCCTGGCTTTCACACCTTCACAACAAGCTGCCAGCCGTAAGGCAGCTCCACAGTAAGCAGAGTGGTTCTGCTTAGGAATAGACCATCCTCGTGCCATCCATATGTTTTATGGATACATTATTCTGTTACAATTAACACCAGTTCGATAACAGTCCACAATAGCAAGTAGCTGTTATTATTATTTCAGTTTCAACATACTGAAAGGAACTTGTTGAATCTATTTGTGTAAACCCTGGTTCATCACGCCATGATCCATTAGATTCAAACAAGGCAAGACGTCAACAGAAGCAGTCAAGCACAGATGCTGATTTGATAGAAGATATACTTCATTTAGTAACCTAACAAAACTGCTAAATTGAAGCCTTTTTGTCATTCTTGTGCAAACTCAGCTCTGATTCAACCATCGCAATACAATTTTCTACCTTTTTAAGCAGCCTCCAACCCACTGTGCTGGGTATAAAGATCATATGTCTAACCCAGCATTGTTACAAATGTAAAATTCTGCTTCCTGGATACAAGGCTTTTAGCACGGATGAAAATTCCTCAGACTGCTTGTGACCTATGGTCGCAATGCCAGATACACACTTACAACTAGGCCTTTGCAAACTATGACAAAGCATCTTTATTTAGTAACATTAAACCCCCTCCTTCCCCCCCCCCACCCCACACACACATCTCCCACAACATCAGCAAGCTACAGAACTTACTTGCAATGTGAGGTGTCAATTTCACTCAAATTGCCCTTGCCCAAACTTTTGCCTCAATTTCATGCTTGGAACTTTTCTGACTTAAAAAGACCTCTTTCTGTATCAATTGAAGTTCTTGGGCAGTTCCTCAAAATTCAAATTTACTGTTTAATTCCATCATTGTGGTGTTCTTAAAAGACCACTAACTTCATTAACAGAAAACCTCTTGAAGCTTAGTAAAGATGGCCTAGTGCATTTGGGGCTCATCCAAACTTTGCATGTTGAGCAACCCTCGTTAGTTTTTTACCACCTAATGATTCATTTTATGAAATAACTTGCAACTACTAATAACAATCAAGTTGTACAAACTGCATATTTGGCTCCACACTGTAGGGTATAAGGCATGCTGAACTTTTGCAGTACTTGCACAATACCAGAATCTAAAGTTTTACTATCAGATGTTTTTTTTAATACATGTTGTCAGGCTGTGCATGTGCCGCGTTGATTAACATGAGCTGTGATGATTCAGTATAAGCTTTAAAGTAATGAGTATTAGGTAACACTGCACTATATCTCAGCCTCCAGATCCCGTTATTAAAGATACTACAAGCCTTGGGTGTTTGCAATAGCTGAAATTGTTAGAGCAAAATCAATACACTATCATGCTCTTAACAATAGCCTATCCAAGTCATTAGACTATAGTCTACTTCAAAATGGCTTTACTTTGATACACAACCCCATGACAATAGGAACAATGAGATGGTCTTAGCATGAAGCAGTACTTTAGTCACATACAACACAGCTTTCAATATGTGCTGACACATAAATGATAGGTTCCCAAATTCTGCAATGCAGGTTTCACATACACCCCAAGTAGATCAACTTCTTGAGTAATAATAAAAACAAAAGATGTACATGGTAACACAAAAATATTTGCTTTATTTACTGTATTTTTGATCTTTGACCAATCACTCACATCTTTGATATCCACAGAACTGCGGGTTAAAATGATATATCATATTTTAGGTCATTATGTATTTAATACAGAGCCTGTACAGTTCAACACTTGGCCACACAGACTAAAGACTGGTTGTAATGCAGATCTTTTTCCTGGATATATATGTACAAGGGAGCCACCATACATCCAACATATATTTTTGCTACTGATTTAATTGGCATATACATGCAGTCCACTACCACTCTGTGTCCACAGAGATTCAGTTTTGACAAGTAGAAAACACCATCTGGAGGTAAAACACCAGAGGTACTGTAGTTTAAGTACAACAGTATAAATGAGTGGACTCAGAGTGATATTGTGTATGGTATTGATAATCAGGGAAACTGACCGATTAGTAGAAAGTTGCTTTCCTTGTACCGGGACTAAATGTATTACAACATGGGACCTTACCTCATAAACTACACTAAATCGTGAATTATATCATTTATAATGTATTTAAATGCCTCTCACCTCTGCCATCTTGTAAAAATCTAGTTTTGGTCTAGCCTCTTCATTCCGCCGCCTCTTCTTCCCGCCTCCGCCGTGTCTCGACACCGGCACACAAGGTTGCGACTTGCATCTTTGGACCACCTTTTGATTTCTCAATTCCATGTCGTGGAGAGTATCCGACCTGCTACTGGAGACGGAGGTGACCGATCCGGAACTCTCGGACATACGATCTCGATCGTCCACGGATGAGAAAGCATACATAGTCCTCGGTAGACTCACGGGCCGGAAAGAATTGAACCTCTCTAGCCAGAACGGAGGATTGGTACTGCCGTCCCACGACGTTGCCGACACTGGCCTCGGTACAGGCGAATCCGGGGGAGTGGAATATTCTGAAATGTTTGAAGATGTTGCACCCGCATTTTGACTTGAAGGAATGTGGCTGGAAAGTCTGTGGTAATTAAAACAAGCAGTCTTTGAGAGGGGGGAGTGCCCCTGATACCCATCCAGTTTTGATCTCGTGTGGACTGGTCTCCAATGCTTTGTCGCCCGTGGTTTAAACCGACTGCTGGCTCTACTTCTCTCTGTTACCTCCCCAGCTGACATTGACCTGCAGTGTCTCTTCTTGGGAGGTGCAGAAGGAGGTGTGGCTGAGAGGACTCTGCCGCCATCTCGGCTGTCAGCGACGTCACTCTGAAGAAAACAGTAGGCTGCTGAACCCGCTGTGTGAGATCTACTCCTTGGTCGCTCTTCAGGAGAGATATCATTGACTGTTACCGATGGGGGGGTATCAAAGATGGTCCTACTCCCTGGGAAAATAAACCAGAAATCAAACAGGTTTTAAATATTCCGTACCAAATTTTGAACTAAAATATATTAACATTTAAACATTGTACGAGATGTTCAGGTTGGGATCATTGGTGACAGTCGAGTTGTTGCACCAATGTGCGGACCTATACTATGTATCACAAATGAAGTTTATCAAAGCTTTACTGTAAGAGTTATCATATATTTACAATGTTTTCCGACTGCTACAGGTCTGTTGACCTTTGGCCTCAACAAACAACAAGATCGTTCTTGTTCGTTCAGTTTTGTATAGTGCATTCTTAATATGAATGATTATTATGAATGAATATGAAGACTTGTTTTCTTTTTCTTCTTTTATTAAATTCTTACTACTATTCATTTGCAGTATTGACTGCACTTTATTACCTTATGCCTGCGAAAGTTGGCCTCGATGTTTCACATCTTAAACAAACCAATTATTCTTCATTGTATTGCACATGTATGTATGCTGAAAATTGGTGCAGCACTAATTATTGCAGAACGTAGAAAAGAAAACATGCATTGACAGCTTCTTTATAGTTGTAAATATCCCAACATTCCAATCCATGACCAAAGAACACAAATAACACATGTTGCCCGATCATCTTCAGCCAAGTTAATTCTGTCTGGATTAAACAACATTCACAGCTAGAGCAATAGTATAACAACCTCAATGTCCAGCATTACCGGTCTCTGTATGATTAACTGCTGGGCTGACTAATAATACAGTTATTTCCCATCATGCACAGCTAGTGCATCCTAACAACCTACTATGTCCAAATTTACAAGTTTCTGAAACAGTGATTGCTAGACTGACTAATAATAATTTCTCATCATACACAGCTACTTCAGTCTAGCAACCTCTCATGTCCAGCATAACCAGTCTCGGAAACAGTGATTGCTGGACTGACTCTAGTAATTTCACATCATGCATCTCTAGTGCAGAATTACTACCTCTCATGTCCAGCATTACCAGTCTCTCAAACAGTGATTGCTGGACTGACTAATAGTAATTTCCCATCATGCATCTCTAGTGCAGAATTACTACCTCACATTTCCAGTATTACCAGGCTCTAAGGCAGTACCATCAATCACTGTCAAGGAAGCCTGTTCCAATTACTCTTATCCAAACAAAGTTCAGCCCTCTCGCAAACTGTGGCCATCTCTCAAAGGTAAACATTTGTTGACATTCTGAAATAAATGGTCCATTTGTACACTGTGCATTCACATGCAGGCTGAGTTTAGGCTACATCATGATCAAAAGGAAGCTCTCCCCTTTATTTCCTTCATATAGAAACTGGCATAACATAGACGACCTCTAAAACACATCAAAGTATATTTGCATTGTTGGTTACATTAAGTAAACTAGCGTTCAGTTCAAATTAACTTTCCAGAGCAATTGATGAAAAGGTAGCAAAACGATTAATAATAATTAATAATAATTATTCTTATATAGCGCAGAATCCAACAAAAGTTGCGCTATACAGGTGAAGATACTAAAGGAATCTGAAAAAATCTAATAACAATGTGAAAAAATATGAGTTTTAAGACAATGTTTAAACTGATCAAGTGAGTCCAGGACCTAAGATCTACTGGAAGTGAGTTCCCCAAACGGGGGGCAGCATGATGAGAGCTGCGATCCTCGATCGTTTTCAAATGAAACACAGGAACAATAACCTGATTAAGATATTGTGATCTAGATGGACTCTTCTTTGGTTTGTTGATACAAGATACTGTATCACATAACAGCGCGGAAGGCCAGAATAAGTATTATATAATCTGTGCATAGATTTACAAGTAACCATAGGGTAATGGCTGTATATTTTTTTGCTCTGTGAACAACTCGAGCAGCCGTGTTCTGAATCTTTTGCAGTCTAGATAATTGGGTAGAAGTTGCGCCAGCTAGTAAAGAATTTCTGTAATCAAGCCTCATGGAGATTACTGCGTGAATATGTTTTCAGTTGCAGACTTGGTAGCCACTTCCCAGCAAACAAAAGCCTTATAAACAACCCCAACTGCTGGATATTCAAGGTAACAATAACTGCTTTGACATTATTGATTCTTATTATTTCCACACAAGGAAATGATTAAGCTTAATTATGAGCTACATATAAAAATAGACTGATATCTTTATTGTAATTAGAGACATTCTCTTGCAATACTTAATAGACAATCTACACTTAAGTTACTTACAGTAACATCAATACCACAATGGCATCTATAGATCTCTTTCCCAAAGTTAGTATGTTTCACAAATGGGGAATCTTTCAATTTCAATGGTTAACATTGCAGGTCTCCTAATACATATCACATATAATATACAGTAAGATGCTAGTAAGCTATAGAGCATACAGCACATTGATGTATCAGCAATCCACTGAGCAATACGACTGCCTGCATTACTGTACAGGGTATGTCCCTTCCTGCTTACTGTCTACAATAAGTACTGTACTACACTATATCGCAGTGTGGGGAGGAAGTATACAATTTTAAACAGAATTTTAATGTCTTGCAGAATATTATTGCTGGTGGCAAAAGTAACCATGAACTTGCTATCTATAGACCTGCAAAACCTGTTTATTTAAAAGAGTAACTTTCATTTTGTTGGGTAATGATGACAAGCAGTTTTAGTAACTTTGAAGATGTGGCACTAAACACCTGCTCCCAAGACCCTGTCTAGTATATCAATTTTTGGAATTCTCAAAGATTTGGGTGTGTGTCACCCTGCACTGACCCTCTCCATATTGTGTTCCAAGGCTTCAGCCAAAATTGAGATGTACATGTGTAGGAATTCAAATTTGCGTCATGGGATTCAAATTTACTGTAAACGTGTACAGATCATCCCAACAAACTGGCAGATTTGGGAAAAGATATGGAGAATGGAACAAAAACCTACTAATACAAGATATAACAATATATATGTAACAAAAACATTTGTTGGCTTTACACGTCAACTCTACAATAACAGTAACTTAGTTATTGCTACAGGCAACACTGGCATAAGCATATTTGATAAATTTATGTCCCAAAAATGAAACAGATTGTGTCTACATTCATGATGCAGGAAAAAACATACTCATGGACCACTTCTGATTGCAATGTAGAGAAAATTAGAAATCAAAGTTTAGCCAGGAGATTTAGCACATAAATTGAAGTGTGTGAGATTGCCTTAAAAAGCCAGAAAACTCCAGGGAAAACCGGAAGGATTGGTCGGTCTGGTTCTTTGAGTAATCCTGTTACCAGCTCATTTTTTCCCTGTTAATTCCCCATGGTATCATATAGATTATGTAGTGCTTGTACAAGTAGAGCTAATATTGTGGTATCATGTTTTCATAATCTATACTAACCCTGCAGATGTTTAGGCAATGTGTGTAACAGTGTGTAACAGTTACATGCAGTGTGTAACAGTTACATACAGTGTGTAACAGTAACAGCAATGTGTGTAACAGTTACATAGTCAGTAAACTTGCAGGTTGTCTGACCTACATACCATCAGTGCTGGTTCTTGTTCGGACCACCAAAAATGCCTCACCATAGCTCTATAATACCAATAAATGATAAATTGAGACAATTTGTTTTTGTTCCATCTCTGCAGTTATTGTTTATTTTAGTGTACTCTACACCTAACATTTATTAGAACATTTCATTTGCCCTGTACACAATCACATTGGAATAGAATATAATGTTGCATGTATCATTAATCAGAGGAGCCCTTTGTTTCAAGTGCAGGAATTACTCACACGTCCCATGCATTCATATTGGTAAATGTGTTAGTTCAGTGAAACAAAGGAATACTCTCTAATAAATATGATGTATTTTGCAGAACTGGCTTACTGTGTTAGTTCAGTGACATAAAGGAATGCTACTTTATCTAATAAATATGGTACAGTTTGTGTTCAGCATGAAACAAATTGTTGAAAAGGAGAAACCTACAGTTTGCACTTTGCTGTATAATGGGCTCAGCTTTTCCCTGTCTCTCATTCAAACTGTTTTTTGTTTCATTTTTCTCACTGATGCAACTTAAAATCATAGTTTAATTTTCATGAAGTCACTAGATAATCTTACCAACATAGAATAACATCCAGTCACAGTTGACATATTCATATTTCATTTCAAGGAAAACAACTGCAGTTGTTGGACTACTAGTTCAGCGTTCCACAACCCAATAAGGCCACGACCTACCCAACCATTTTGACAATCCATCGATCATCCCTCCCTCCGCAACCCCCCCCCCCCAGGCCCACTCAAAAACAATTATAATTACAATGGCATTGGAATATAGTTGCTACTGTGAGGGCTTGCTGTGCTTCCTTGCTGCAATTTCATCAGTCTTGGCTTGAAGAAGTGACGATGCAATCATGAGATTGGCCCACCGTGTACAGAATTACAAATCATTCAGCTTAACATACATTGAAAAAAATTAATGGAAAATATCTCACAACCCATCCAAAATCCTTTATGACCAAAACAGTGATTCACTGCTGCACCCATAGGTTGCCCATTAGGTCTACTCCACAGGTAGGAATTTAAGCATGATATCATGGCAGAAAAATGTTCTGTAGCCTGTGAGGTTCTCAAAAGCTTAAAAAATGTATTATAAAGTAACATTTTTATCCAATTGATAATAAAACAACCGAAACAATGTTTTGAAAGGAAAACAAGAGGTATGTGTACTTTTGGGCAGTTTGTAGGGCTTCCTGGTGATAACATATTTCAACATATACCACATGGATAAATGTGCATGTAGCACTTTCTGATCATTCATTTCCCATATGATATAATTACTTCACAGGAATAGGTACATCCTTAATAGACAAGGATTCTCACCTGTACATAAGTCATGGTCTAAGCGTAACTGTTGGGCTCTTGTCTTGCTTCTGGTTTGATATGGGATCTGAAAATCAAGGGATAAAAAAAAAAATGAGGAGTTCCAGTTTCATTATACAAGTTATCTAAATGTGGTTTGTTCACATGATGCAAGTTATCTAAGTGTGATTTGATCACAACAACATACAAGGTGGTTCAGTATGCAGTCTTGATGCTGTCAACAACCAAGTTGACCGAATATGGCTTTGACTTAAATACATATTGTTAGACATGTATCAGATATCAGCTGAACAGATTAAGAGGGTTTGTTAGCTTTGCAGAACTATAACCTTTATACTTCAATCTTAAGTTATGAAATGAACCACATCTATAACTAACCTTAAAGGGGTGGGGGAGGGGATGAAGAAAGGGTTCTATGTTATACATAGGAGAATGTTTTTGATGTTTGTTGACTTATCAGGTAAAGTAAAATAATCTAGAGCTGTTGATTACGATGGACCTTAACCAAATGTTTTGTAGTATGCCAGATACACAAAACATTGGCATTAATTCAGACTTGTCTTTTGTACATGTCTTAGTTGCATTGGTTCCCCTTCCTCATCACCAAGAAACAAAGGCTACTGACTCGTACTCTTGGCATGGCTCTAGCTTAACTGTTTCACAGGGGCGGCCCGGCCCGCACCTGGTTTCACCCGCCATGCCCCTCTTTTAACCGACTTTCACTGCCCAGACCCTCTTTCAACCGCCCTTGTCAACAATAATGATCGCCGCCCTTTGGCGAGTGACTCATGGCTAATTAAACCACAATATTAGCAAGACTATCGTTACAAACATTTCACCATATGATAAAGCCGTACCGTGGCGAACTTGAAGTAAGTTGAAGTTTTTAAGTTTAAGATTAATGTCAATGATCAATCTCAATGGTAAATAACTGTGTAAAATGGTTTGCTATCTGCCCATGCATTAATGTACATACAGGAATTTTTCTTGTGCAGAGGATCTGCAGGAACTTCACAGAGCTTTCCCTCCATTTGTAAGCATACAGCAAAACATCATTTAAATTCTAATATTACCATCTATCACAGGTGAAGGGTTGAGCTTACGAATTAGTAAATATGTTTAGAAGGATTCATAAACAATTAAAAATGTTTCTTCAACATCCACATCTCATGACTGCTTGGTTGCAATATGTAAAGTACAGGCACTTGCTAAACAGCTGAGTATAGCACTAGTGGCTCAAGTAGACTACTACTACTAACAATAAACATGTGGAAATCCCCATCTGAACTTAAAATAGAAAGAGCCTTAATTACTACAGTACACAAACTATTTTAACAAGTTGTAACCACTTTATTCCATGTTTCGTGCTAGTGAAATCCATTAGGTAATGCACCTTTAGAACTGATTTGCAGAAAATAAAATCCACAAAACATGATTCTGTCAATTTGGTAGAAAATTGTTTGCCGTTGAAGCATGGAACGGCCAATTTGGCTAGGCTTCAATGTGCCATACACTAACAACGGTAGGATAGTATTTAGGTTCATTATCACAACCAAAAAACCAGTTAGCTTGTTAATTCATTGCCATACAGTTTGCTCAAAATTCAAATATAACTATCTGGCCAATGTAGATCAAGTGAGTTTAATAAATTTGTCCACGAATTAAGTGAGAACCAGAAAAGATTTGTAGCAACTCCTTGTGGGCATCAACCATGTCATTCCCTCATAAGGAATTACAGTATAGAATTTTAAACCAAAATGTTTCAATATCCAGAAAGAACAGACTTCCTATGTGAAATATAGACACATTTTACCAATTTTGAGCTAGCAAATCCCTTTAATAATTGTTGAGAGTTACATGACATTGTTTATACACTGTGAGATAATTTTGATAAAATGGCCAATTTCCCCCACCATTTGAGATAACCTTTGACCCCTTGAGCCAAATTGTGCCTATTTGATATAATCTGTTGACCCAGCTTGAAGCTCAGAGGATGAAACTGATAGGAGGTTTAAGTGCACATTTGAATCAAGAGTATGAAATATGAAGCAGATTTCATAACCCTGGATGCCAGGTATGTTTTGTTGAAGACCTACAAAACCCCTTCACTAACTAAACTGAAATGAATTTGACCAAGCTATGTTCACCAAAAGAAAATCATAGCATTGGAGAATTCACAGATTGTGTTTTACTTTTGGAGTTATGATGTTTAAAAGGTTTTCAGACTTTGATGCCTGTTGACCTCATGTGACCTTTGACCTCTACCAATTTCAATAGGATTTCTTGCACTCATGAAACTGGATCCACATACTAAGTACAAAACATGAAGCTCAAGAAAGATGTACTCCTTGTGTTATCGTGTTACAAGATTTTCAGACTTTCACTTAAATGTTGACCGCAAAATGACCTATTACCTCCACCAATCTCAATAATGGTTCTTGTACTTAACAAGCTGAAACTGCATACCATGTACAGTATGAAGTTCAATCAAAATGTACTTTATGAATTCCGTGTTCACAAAGTTTTCAGACTTGGATCTCTGTTGACCCTAAATTACCTTAGAAATTCACAGAAAACAATAGGCTTCTTGTACTCAATAAGACAGATTCACATATCACATATGAAGTTAATCCACCATTAACTTTTTGAGTAACCATGTTTACGAGCAACACAAACACAAAAAAAAACACAAACACAGCCATTACCATCGCATAGATTCCTTGTGCCTCCGGCAAGGAATCAAAAACGTGAAGACAAAAATGTTTCGTGTCAGAATATTACCAATACACTTAAGGTGGCCAAACACCTGAAGTATTTCTCGAGGCATTGTCTACATTGGTCATGATTTGCAGTTTGAGACAACTTGCTCTCATATGCCGCCATGATTTCCTTCAACCTTTTCTCACTCGGCACAGGTTGCCAGTGGAAGATAGATGCTTTGACAACCTTAGAGTTTCATTGCATAAAAAAATCGCCTTAATTTAGGCAGTGTAGTGGAGAATCAGTGACATTTTTCACAAACCATTTTGCAGTTAAATAGGACAAGAATAAATAATTGGAAAATGTACAAAATCGCTAATTATTGCTAATCGATTAACGGTTGTTTGAGACATAATAGGCCTAGCTTCATATTAATGATTCTGCAACATGTTTAACAATGTTCATCACTTTCTTTTGGTGGAAAAATACTGCACAGAAATGTAATTTTCCATTGTGCATTACACAGCACCATGAATCTGCATAACCTTAGGTAAATTTTGGTTGTTGTAGCTTTGTACTACACTACAAGTATGGAGTATGGAGTGAATTTAGCGAGTAATTTTTAAAATAATTGTCGAGGCCTGGACAAATAGCTGTCTCTTAAGAACATACGACTAACAATTATTCGCTAAAAATGTTAAAGGTCACTCAATTTTCTCAGCATTGTTGACATACTGTATGTATTCATTGCTATATATAGCATTATGCACCATTACATTTTATGAATGACAGCACAGCCTGTACTGAAGGTTAGTGTGTATGTATTTGTCATTTGTGTGTGTTTGTTGGTGTTGGTTTTTCAAGAGGTCAATTCTGTGTCCATTGTTGGCAGTGTGTCAATGTATGAATGCGTGTGGCTTATGTACTGAAGTTTGGCACGGTTTTGTTTTGTTCTGATAATCATTGACAATATTGAGCCTGTAGAAGATACTTATTAAAGGTATAGATCTGTTAAATGAAGATCTCCAGTCCTGTTTTCATAGATTGTTTAGAAGGAGGATGCATTTCTGCAATGTTTTTCTTCAACCATAAACTGCCAAAAACGGTACAGACATTTTTTTTTCTTCATAAATGCTAATGTCTAAGTTCTTTGTAACAAACACCCGTACAATTATTATTATTACACCGGTGCTCATACAGCGCAAAATCCCACGGTTCAATGCGCTGAACAAAACACATACAAAATACAAAAATACAATTGAATGTACACTTGTTTGAAATAAAACGTCTACAACAGACTAATAATGTGACCCAGTGCACATTGATTATGAAAAAGGGACTGGCAACTATAGTAGTCTATTCCAGATATAAACTTTACTACACATTGTTTCTCCAGTTACTAGAGGCACATATAGCACACATGATATTAAAGACTTTAAGCCACTAAGCCACATGTATACAGATGGTTTTTGGTTAGTAGTAATGCAGACATGAAGTCAAGAAAAATAAAAGATTGCAACAAATTAACAATGTATTTCAGAGTTATGTTTTTTTCTCACAAGTTTCCATACAAGATACTTAGTATCTGTAAGTCTGTAACCTGTTAATCCCACGGAGACTCTTTTCAATCTTCTATGGTGAAAGATAAAGGAATGCTTAATTCTGAGTTCGGAGGAAAGCTAAAAAGCCTGAAGCTTGCATGAACATTTGACTGGCTGTGCTGGTTCTGATCCTCCATAGAAGATCAGTGAATAGGAAGCTACAGTACCTCATTCATCCGATCAAGTGATGTACCGTGGCTATGCTGGTCTGCAGCATACTGGTATTCAATCTTATTAACTAGCATCAAACAGAAACTGAGACCTCTACTTGCTGATTGCCACAACCAGTAACCGGGATAGGGATGGATTCTAGACATTTCAACACAATGACCCAAACTAGCCAGGACATTATAAAACAGCGACCTCCCCCCCCCCCACCCCTGCATATGTCCCTGATCAGTGGCGGAGCATCCATACAGTCAAGGGGGGCGGATGCCCCCCCTGACGGACTCAAATGTACTGCTGGCGCCCTTTTCAGCTTTTTATCACTTTTGACTTATTTGTGATTATTGACTTTTTTATTGCGCTCTCATCTACCTATTGACATTTGTCACATCATCTTTCAATTAGCAAGGGCCGGAAAGGGTCATTTCCGGCGATCTAGGGAGTATTCTTTACTCGAAAAATTTCTGTTCGCTCCACGCCAACCTGTGGTGGCGCTCCGCTTAGATAGTGTCGAAAGCGCCCCTACAGACCATTCTCGAACCCCCCTGACCAATACCCCTAGCTCCGCCACTGTCCTTGATGTAGTCACATAGAACGGTGAACGTTGCTGTGGAAAAGATGTATGCACCCTGTACATTGCAGATTTTAAACAGCCTGTTACACATAGCTAGTACAATAGATAGTGAAGCCAAGGTGAAGTTAGTTCTACTGTAACCATGCTGTGTGTACTATGGTTTAGTTCCTAGCTGCTACACCTTTTCTATGCAACATCAATAGTACTATGTAACCTAGTATTGTAGGTAATAGAACTAGGCCGACTTTTCAATTGCAGCTGCAGTTCACAACCGATATATCACAATTTTTCATTTCCTCTAGGCTTTTATCAAACTTGATATAGCAAGTTATAGTACTTAGTTCAAAACTGGTTGAAAATATTGCAAGAATTATACATGTTCAAGAACAGTTGAGAAATTTATGACGAATAAACAGCAATATTACGATTCATAAGAATATTGAACAGGAATAGCCTGATAAATTATTTCCTCAACAAAATGTTCTGATACTTATCACTTTATTGCCTACAGTTCATTTGACAAGTGTTGAATCAAACAGAGTGTAACATCTTTTCCATTTAATGATCTTAGGTCAACTTGATTATTGTTTCACGTTCGACTTTCGACTAAACAGGAACCACAGTATTGTTTGTGTACACTAAACTACTTTTGTATGAGCCAAAAAAAAGATTTTATGTGAGTGTCAGCAAAAGAAAAAGCAGATAAAACTTACCACAAGTGGATGGTTAACATCTTCAAGAGATTGTTTACTTAATTGCTCACTGAGTTCTGAGATCATGTTCTGCACCCCAGATTTGGGATGGCAGGTACAAAGCAAAGCCTCTGTTATTACCAAGGGACAATGGAATGCCTAAAAACCATTCCTCTGAAGATAACATCAATTAGCCATTTTAGTATTGTAATTTTAGTTGTAATTTAGGGAAGCTATATTTTCCAAAAAGACCATTTCATTTCCATGTGTAGGTGTGATACAGGCATGAGTCTGAACCACAGTACTTTTCTATTGAGGTAGATATAGCTGATGATGATGTCACTTCTGAAGTGTGATGCAGCCAAGCCTGTATCTAATCTGAAAGATGAATAAAGGAAAGTTTCAATTATTAACAGAAATAAATCCCATCCAATATGGATCTCAGAACACCTCTTTGCTCTCTGTTTGAATAAACTGTAATAGTCAATTTAATACAGTGCTAACTGGATATTAAACCTAAATTGCATAATACCTAACAGGGTCACATCACTGATCTATGTGTACATGCCTCTGCAGTTTGAATGCAACTCCTAAATACCATATTTTATTAAATTATAATTCATACAATATAAGTCACTTAAAATACTGTACTGTATGTTGCAAACAGAATGAGCTCACACAGGTGTCCATGTGTTTAAAGGTACACATGGTTACAAAATGTTTACAGGCATGTTTGAACTCTGTTATTTGTTAACTACCATGGCTGCTGACGTTGAATTTGGAAATAAAATAATGATAAAATGAAAACAATGCAAGTAAGGCCTAAGTTGCACAGATGCGGTGTGGTTAACATAATAAATGTCAGGTCAGACATACTGTACCTTACACTTGCTATCCTGAAATGGATGCGAAGTAGGGAATTCTGAGGTGAAGACTAATATTAAAGGGTGTGAAGACTTGCGCAAAAAGAAACGTCTAATGCCGGTAATCTGACCTAGTTTCGAATGAGGTGTAACAGAAGTGTTAGCCACCACCATCGATCCCAGAAAATATGCACACAGCTTGCTTCCTTCAGTAATTAGACACTAGTGTACAGTCAGTACATACAGCTGCAGTCAATACCCACGTCACAGTGTACAAACGATACAGCGATGGACATCTCAGGTCCAGCTAAAGATAACAAGGTATCACGTTTCATTTACTGTCCTGTCTGCATTTTGTAGCGACAAGCAGAAAACTTCACTTGCAAGCAACGGAAAGTTAACTTTTTCAGAGCACGGCATGCGGTTTGGGGTGAGTCTTCAATTAATATCTTATTTTTTGGATTTGGAAGTTGGAGGGGATGCATAGATACAGTGTGGGGAAAAGAGTTGACTGGGCAATCGCACACCTGGAATGGATACCAGGATACATCTCTCAAGTGACCCTGCATTCTATAGACTTATGGTTGTACCTTTTCAATTAACCTAGCTTGACTTAAAACTATAAAATATGCTAGCCTAGGCTGCTGCCTACTGTAACTTGTAAGTTACTCTCGACAATAGGACAGTAGGGATAGGATTGGAATACACTACATGCTACAGTAGGCTACTGTAGCCTGTAGGATTCACTGTTTCTTGTGTAAAGCAGAGCAGAGGCTAAGCTTCGGACAAATCTTGAGAAACATCGTCACTGAAACTGGAAACTGTGCATATTATACATCAGAGTGATCCCTTCTTACAAATAAGATATTGAAGTGTTAAAAAGTAACCCACCGCAAAGTACTTACACCAGCAAATCACCATTTCCTGCCAGTACAATTTTCCATCATGTTCACGTTCGTTACAAAAAATAGCCTAATACTATGCATACAATATAGCATCTGTGGTACTGTTCCACTTTCGACCCTACCACTAGTATTATGCTATGTTTCTGCCAATATACAGTAATGTGTTCGTTCTGCGTGTGTTAGCTACGTGCGCGGCGGATACAGCCGTCGCTTCAGTTTGGACGTGCAATATGGAACGCCAAAAGGGCAATGTATTTTGTTGTCTCCTTTGATGTTGTCTCCTTCGATGCTGTTGTATAATTAAATGTTGTTGTTTACTTTTATGTTGTCTCATTTGATGTTGTTGTCTCCTTTGATGTTGTTGTCTACTTTTATGCCGTTGTCTACTTTAATGTTGTTGTCTCCTTTGATGTTGTTGCCTCCTTTAATGCCGTTGCCTCCTTTAATGCCGTTGTCTACTTTAATGTTGTTGTCTCCTTTGATGTTGTTGCCTCCTTTAATGCCGTTGCCTCCTTTAATGCCGTTGTCTACTTTAATGTTGTTGTCTCCTTTAATGTTGTTGTCTCCCTTGATGCCGTTGTCTCCCTTGATGCCGTTGCCTCATTTAATGCTGTTGTTGTCTACTTCAATGTTGTTTTCTCCTCTGATGCCGTTGCCTCCTTTAACGTTGTTGTCTACTTTGATGCCGTTGTCTTATTTGATGCCGTTGTCTACTTTGATGCTGACGGCGCTGTTCACCAAAAGCAGTATGGTATGACGTCGAAGTGAAAGGGGGTGTAGGCGGTTTTACACTATCTAACGCAACGTAGTCGCCAAGAGCCTGAAGTATTTTTAAAGGAGGGCCCGAGGAACATGAGCTTATAGCATGTTCCTCATGTTGAAACATAATTGCACCTATATTAGGTGAATTGAGTGTACTGTTAATAGTAGGAGAGACTAGTGTAGGTTCTTATGACCAACAAGACCGGAATGAAAGGGGGGTGTAGG
>JAIPMN010004078.1:0-10439 GCA_020650975.1 Apostichopus californicus | reverse complement strand
GGATGGGGTATAGGGATTCTGCCCAGTAGCCTTCTCATTGACAGCTAGAATCACATAATAAAGGAAATAATTAAGTGAAAGTTTGGACCCAGAGCGAAACGTTCATTAAACTCTTAGCTGCCAACACGACGACAGTTGGATATGATCTTGGCCTGAAGAGCTGATTGAAACGAGATTGGGTACTACTAGCCACATCCTCATCCCGAGAAGAAGATGTAATTTAACGGATACTGCAATAGGTAAAGCAATACCATACGGTACTCACCACAGTGGGTGGTCTGGTAGTCATCATTCTAGGGTCTGCTTGAGTGAACATATCTCCTGTTTCATCAAAGTGGATTTTATCAGATTTTCGGGAAGATGTTTTTCCTCCATTTCTAAAGATACGATAAAAAATATGATGGATGAAAAGGAAACCTTACTGATTGTCATTGATTTGCACTGAGAAGGAGCTGGGAATGGCCCTTAAAATATCTAAAACTCCTTGGTAATGCTGTAAAGATGATCTGTATGAACCTCCCCCCCCCAATCCCACCCTCCCCTGCAAATATGCTCAAGAACCCAAAATAGTGGAATATGAACTATAACTCTTGCCGACTTAAGATTGAATTATAAATCATAAAGAAAATATTGCATTGTTCAAATTTTGTACAGCAGTTCAGATGGCTCTGGATTTTGTCCTTTATAAAAAGCTATCTTTCCTGTGTAAACGAAACTGATATACAATCTTTGCACTTGTACAACAAGTTATTATTATTATTATTAAGTTGATCATGTTCCCTTGCAGTCTGCTATGCAATTCTAGATTTCTATCAGGGTGTGAAGACTCGCGCAAAAAGAAACGTCTAATGCCGGTAATCTGACCTAGTTTCGAATAAGGTGTAACAGAAGTGTTTGACACCACCATCGATCCCAGAAAATACACACACAGCTTGCTACCGTCGGTAATTAGACACTTGTGTACAGTCAGTACATACAGCTGCGGTCAATACCCACAGCACAGTGTATAAACGATACAGCGATGGACATCTCAGGTCCAGCTAAAATTACAATGTATCACGTTTCATTACTGTCTGCATTTTGTAGCACCAGACAAAACGTCACTTGCAAGCAACAGAAAGTTAACTTTTTCAGATGGCCGCACACGGTTTGGGGCGAGTCTTCACACCCTTTAACCTTACCTCAAAGACACATTTAATCATGAAGTTGAACACTCCTGGACTTCTATGAATGGTAGTCCTCCTCTCCATACCCCTTACCACTCCCCAGCCCAATTACAAATCCCCAATATATCTGTAATACAGTGTTAGTACCACATATATGCTGTTGAAGCCACCAGACACGATTGATTGATTTATAGTTGTGTGCACCCACAATGCTGTTGTTTGAACGAGTAACCACTAAATGGAAATCACAAAGTTTATTCGAGTATTTCCAGATCATTACAGTAGTTTGTGTCGACAGAACTCGACAACATCCACAGAAAATAACAAGACGTCGTTGAGAGGTTTGAAATACGAGTGTAAAATAATTCTCATGGTATTTCCAAATTTCTTGTTGCATTAATTAACAATATGACATTATGATATAGGCAGTAACAAACAACTTACTTAAGAATAGGGGTGAGAGTGGTATCGATGGTCCTTGGATCCTGTAGGAGTCTCTGTTGTACCTCACCGTCTATGTTATTGGTACCTTGCTGGAATATCTGGTTATTGTGATAGGGTGTTAGTTCCTAACAGGAGGCGAGATCAAGAAAACCATGAATATTTATTATTAAAATAGTTCTTTATCCAATAACATTTTTATCAGGTTCTGTAATCATTTTCAGTGATAAGAAAAGGTATATATGAGAGACTTGAGGAGGTGAACGTAACAGAAACTCAAAATCACAAAACGAAAACTCAAGAATACTCAAAAAAGATCAAGTGAAAGTCATCTTAAACCATAACAGTACTATGTATTTTATGTCCTATGCTAAACACTGTTAAATAAATCAATTTCAATATAACTGAAAAATTAGGGGGGAAAAAAAGCTCTGGTATGAAGAAGGAGATATAGCCTACCAGCAAAGATATAAATATTACTTGTAAACTCACTGTTATCACAGCTTTAATGTCGGCTACGTGTTGATGGAGGTGACGTTCGACAAATTCCGGCCCGTTGACCATCGAACTGTTTCGGCTGCAAGTCCTCTTCATTTCTTGTATCACAGACTTTCCTTTAGAGACTTGTGCTGTGAGAACTGTAACAAATACAATGAAGGAATGACCATTATTTTGAATTAATATTGCTCAATTTTTGCAATTTTTGGATTTATAGATCCTCCAGATTGGTATTATTTTAGTTGTGTTTACGGATGGAATGCATGATGGAAATGATGGTTTTAATTCCTGTCCGTTTTAATTAAGAATTAAGAAAAACACAAGATAATCGGTATTGCAATTAACAAGAAAATGCAAAGACTGACTTACACCTCACTAAAGGACCATCCACGTAAAACTCTGTGTTGCTTTGTACGTCAGACCGCAAGTCTTGCACAATCAGACCTAATCTGTCCAATGTTTGTATAGCTTCCTCATTGACCACAGCTCCTTGCCTTTGGAGACATGTTAAACCTTGTAGAACACTAGTGCATGCATTGTAAAATTCTGCTCTGGTAAGAGGATTTGCTGGGTTAGCTGAAGTCATGGTGATACCAGGGTCTGTAACAACAGAAAAATAAAGTCAATTGAAATAAGCCTAGATGTACATAGATCTCAAGCTATAACATCTAATTCTGTACATAGCCTCCTATATTACAGCAATGTTTAAGTGGTCCATGCGATATGCCAAATTTATTGCCCTTAAAGTTGCACTGTAACTATACAGACCCTTATTATTGTACACAAAATATTAGCCTTAAGTTTGCTTTGTTGAAATTCAACAATCTATGCTATGCAATTGATGAATTCAAGCTGTGGTCCAGTATGCTATGCAATTGATGAGTTCAAGCTATGGTCAATATACATGTTTCATGAGAAATATCACTTCAATCTTTATCAATCTGATTAAGTACAGGTTTAAAAAATTATGCATATCTAACATATGTAGGCCTATTTGGTATTACGCATGCTCATGTTTGTGCTACTACTGTGTTAAACTATCATGAGAATAGCTAGTGTACCTACAGTTAGGCCCAACCCAATTTAGGACATAGGCTAAGCCCAAATAGTAATACTAGTAATACTACTACGCTGCATTAAAGCTAGACACTAACGTTAGGTTCTCGTCATTATCTATGCCTACCCAATAACAGTCAAAGAATAATTCAATGAACATGGGTTTAATTTTAGATAAAGCAGAACGAATGGAATACCCTTATAACAGAAGCTTTTAACTTCTTTATCTAGTCTTTATAACCTTTTTAATTCCTAAGAAGAGCTCACAAATACCACGCAGAACCAGATAACACATACAACAAGTATCCCGTCTTCTCGATGCTGCATGTAACAAACACTACAACTAATACATTGTACCCCTTTTCCATTTTCGTTAATATTTTTTATTGTACTTTTGTACCTTTTGCGCAAAATATTTAATGGTAAATAATTTAACAATATAGTTGATTTATTTTGGGTGAGTTTAAGTGCAACGCTTATGTTTCTAGTCAAAATTTCCTTATAACATTTACTCCATAAGTGTCTACCATTTTTGTATAGGTTAGACAGAGCAACAGTACTTTCCCTTCAGCTGGCTCGTTCAAAAATTATAATTTATAAAGATATCAGTAATTAATAAAATATTCTTTGTTGATCTGTATTCAATTAAATAGTTTAATATATATAATATTTTAATTTCTTTTACTATTATTATATCGTTAATACACTTTTTTTAGAATGTTTAGCTGGGTATAATATTATTCATTAGCTGTCACTATAGTAACGGTGTATACAATCTTCATGTGGGAAGTCGTAACGACAACAACAATATTCACATTGGATTTGCAACACATACTCACAAAGGGTTATACTAACTGAGCTGTGCGTCTTCGTGCGTCTTTAACACTTACTAAGGACTTTTGAGGCAAATTGACAAACAACCCACCGCGCCAGGCTTGGAGGTCGACAACATATCATTTCACAATTTCAATTGTTGAATAGAGTACTATACTTACTAAGCTACTTAGGAAAGTGAACAAAAAAAATAAGAAAGTATGGCTGAACCTACAGTTCCAGTACCAGCGGTTCGACCTCCAGTTGATAAACCCATGCGACTGGTTGGCGTAAGTCACAGTAATAACAGCTACAGTCTGGTTGACCATGCAACTTCAGCAAATGAGTTTCATCATGTATTGGACATCGTTCGCCAAAATCTCATGGGTAAGTATATGTGCAAGCTTTCCAGAAATGTTTTCATTTCCTCCTTATATGTATGCTACATTATGTTCGACATATAGCTCATAGACTAGAACTAATTTCACATTAGGCATATTTGATATACATACTTAATGTTTTATTGCAATGTTGTCTATGAATGTATGTATATGAATGTCTTCATTTCTGTTGTTTTATGTTGGAGGGCTGCTAAAAAGTGACTCAACGTTATGAAAATCCATCCTTTTTTCCCAGCTGGCTACATTCATAAATGCTAAGTGATTGGCACAGCTTAACACTGCATGATTCCAAATAAGAGTCCACCCCTCCCTTCCTCTCTTCATGAGACAGATCTTCACCTTGTAGCTTTGCCCAATATCAACTGTGCCCATGGCCATTCATGGCTCTATACTGTAAAAGATTTTTAAAAAAGAATTTTGCAAACATTTGTATTTTATTTTTTGGCCAAAACCAGGAATCCTTCATGATCAACTGTATTACATGACACCAAACCTGCGAAATGAGTTGGAGCTCCTTGTACAGGATGTTGAGGCTCTAGCTAAGGACAGAGCATATGAAGAAACACAAGATAATTACAGGCATCCTTTCTGGAGGGCAGATTATGAAGCAGAAAACAAATGTAAGTTGTCTGAATATGTCCTTGTGATTAACCTTTATAGTGTAGAAGAAATGTAAGGTGCAGCAGCTTTACTACCTCTGGCAAATTTGTTGTGCCTGTTTACAGTCACCACACTTGGCTGTTTTGGAAACAAAGTTTGTGTACTTTTAGGTTTCTAATGAAAGCGAAGAAAAATAAGCTCCTCGGGTCTATTACATTTGGTCATTCCAAATTATTTTCAAAAAGCACTGCATCTATAAGAACGATTAAAGTTTTGATTTGACATATTAATCCTTAAATGATTCTACTCAAAAGATTAAATCTACATCCTCTAAGCATATATTCCTTCATTAATTATTCTGTTCCTCTTTTTGGGGGGCTCATTTTCCTTAGACCTTATTACCAAATTGTCAGAACTTGCCCATGCTCTGGTGGATTACAAACAGAATTGCTGTAGTGCAAGCCGCAGTACTGAGGCTCTCAATGAAGACATGTTACAGAGGCTATGTCAGAAACACTGGGATGAGGTCGTCAACATGAGAAGGGTAAGTGAAAGGACGGCCCTGTGTATGGTTTAACTGTCTGACACATTTTGTGAGACATATTTCCAAAATTGTTAGAAGTCATATATAACTGCCAAACAACAAAAAGCCTATAATCATTATTTTTGTTTCAACATATCTTATTTTGATATTGAAGCATGTATTGCCATTGCATTATGATTATACCTAATAGCCAGTGAGTATGTTGAATAGAACTAAACATTTTAATCATCAATGAAAAGAAAACCTGGTTTTCTATGGAAGGAAACCAATGACAAACCTAATTGATTGTATTACAACTATAATTGGAGCATTTAAAAGAACAAGGATCTTTGTATTCCACTTTTGTTGTAGTTTTTACTTTACATGTTTAACCATGGTAATCCATTTAAATCTTCCCTCCTCCTCCTCCTCCTCCTCCTCCTCCTCCTCCTCCTTTTCATACTCCTCCTTCCCCATCCTCCTCCTCCCCCACCCCCATTCTTTTGCTTTGTACTTTAACATGGTCATTCTAGAAACGTCAACTTAACTGCATCACTTATTTTCTTATTCAGATCCTGGCCCCCAGTATCACGTCTGCTGCTTACAGAAATACCACAGTTACACGTCTATCAGCACCCCTCCAGACAGCTCTTCAGTGGAACCAAGGTACATCGCCATTGGATGATCCTAACGTAAAGCGCCCTCTACCACAAGAATGTACCTTGACCACCCATCAAAGTATCGGTCCGAGGACAAACCCTCCGGTAGTCAATGGCAAGGTCTCTGGCGTACACATCATCCCCAGCCAATGGGATGTACCGGATTTATCGGGAAAACCTGGAGCTGCTAACTCAGGTGAGCACCAGTATTATATTAAGGGAGCCTGTACCTAAGGGGTGGGTGGGGGGCTCTTCTGATACCCCTATCTCAATGTCAATCCTGCAAACAATAAAATTTAGTCTATTCAGGGGTATAAATTCCTGTCTTAAGCAAGTAAATTGTATCTTTTATTAAACTACAAATAATTTCAATGTTCTTTTTAAGCAGATGAAACGTCCTTTAAATCCCCCATCCCATCCCATCCCAATCTCTTGTATTCTTTAATTGCCACCCATAGAGAATATCTCAGTATTACAGCATATTTGCTCTCAGTTTGATAATATTCTATATACTATCTGAATGTAACATCAACCAAAGCGAAAGTTTCAGCTTTACAAAGTTTTACTCTCGTTTTTGCCATTCGTAGGCTCGGAAGGAACATTAACAAGTAGAGGGCGGTATGGAGGAAGACAGCTCTACGAGCAATCCGTGAACGAACGAAGGAGGCCGTTCCAGGAAGAAGTCCGCCACGTTTCCAGTAGATACAAACATATCCATGGTCTTTGTGAATGACTTCATTAATGAAAAGAAGAATGCTGCTGAAGAAAATGTGCAGTTTTTATTTTTCACTAGGTATACTTTATTCAAATCTATTCTAATGACAAAACTACAGAAAATGTAACACCAAATAATGTCAATAGAAAAACTTGGCAGAAATAATATAAAATAAACAAGGAAAGATAAAGTTGCGAGAAGTTCTCTGTTTTTTTGCTCTTTTGCCTTGATGATGGCCAGTTCTGAATACTCATGGGATCTGATGGATCCAGGAATGGGGGATCATCATTCCACTCCTTCCAACGTAAGAACATCCACTTATGGTAGTGCCTCACCCTCCTCTCCCACTCTCCTGGCCACCTCACCCCTCTGTGATACCAGGTTTCCCTTGCCGTTCCTAATGGTTTTTTCAGTGTTCTGATTAGGGAAAGTATAGTACGTCACCGCCAAACACAAGCATATATTTGTATACACAAATACAAAAAAAGGAATAAAAAGGGTGCTGCCTTCCTTGTGACTATTCAGCCGTTGTATGTGATTAATAGCAGATTCAAGGCCCGTTTTAATGTAATACAAGAAATAAATTTATATAATATAAATACCATGAAAGTATTACCATGTTCCATACAGTTACTGCATTTCATTACCTTTTATTTGAGCCTAAGGGCACTTACCAACCAAATCATGCACTCGTGTACTAAACCATAGCTCCCAACTCTTGAGAAGGCAAATGCTGGTCCATGCCACGAATCGCCGTCCTGGGGGAGGGGTATAAGGGGATTTTTTTTTGGAATCCTGGTGATGTCTACATGTAAAATGTTGGCACTTAGAAAGGCTTTTGTCACCCAAAATTTTCTGAAATATGCATTTTTTTGTGTGTAACATCAATAAATTGAATAGTAGGTGATAATTCATTCTTTCCCGAGGCATGAAAATGTTCGCTGCTCGCCCCAATAAAAAGAAATATAGGCTAATTTGATGTTCAAATGATGCTGTAAAGGAGGTTTTATACTCTATTATGCTAAATGCTAAAGAAATGATGGTAGCTAAGTCAAAATTTGATGCAATTTTTTTTATGTATACTTGACAATTACAATGCGGGTTTTTCGGACGCTTGCTCGGGTCAGCGGGTTCGGGTGTTAGAATGCGGTCCAACCCGCGAATTGCGGGTCAGTTGGGAGCTCTGCTAAACCCTTTCCCTCCCCCAACCTTGTGACAAAACATATTAGCTGCAGTGTCCCTATAAAGTCCCCAACAGTAGATATTTGTATGATATATTATCCTCCTTGCAAAGTTTATCCATATCTGAGCATGCCAGTGTTCATGAGTCAGTCGTTATGAGTCACTATTAAATTTTAATAAAGCATAAGCAGGCTAAGAATTTACGAGCAGTGACTCTTGGGGTCACAGACTCCATTTAGATTAGAACTAATTAAACTCCCCTACTAATGTTTCAACATGTGGATTATGAATTGCATAACACCGTGAAACTAAAGCTTGATTGTAATATGTATCATTTCTAGCTTGCCCATAAAACAGGTATATAGTTCATCCCATTCAGTTTGGCTTCCAAATTCTACGAAATCTAACATTTCTAACCACTGTACATTCAGGATCCTCCCACATCGCAAACGCTAAATTCGAGCAATTCTTTTGAAACTTTTCTAAAAGCTGTAATAGGCCTACATTGTTTTGTTTTTTGGTATGGAATTGTAAAAGTATACCATAAATCTTTCAGTGGTGTACTTATAAGTAAGGCGGAGTCAATTTAATGGGCGTGACTTCAATAACCTGTCTTTCATAAATTAAAAGGTTCTTGTGTATTGCACTGATCTCTACACAGATCAGTGGTGTATTGTGATTTCCCACAGTAATCTTTATGCATGTGCCCGGTGTTTACTTTGAGCTGTTTCCTTTTTCCATATTTGGATCGGGAGACAGCTGCTAGCTATCCATGCATAACGATAATGGGTCGAATGAACTCAAAGGTCAATTGGTCGGACTGAGGTTATTACATAAGTGATAATCAAAGGTCCTTTCAAACAGGGAGTTCGACATATAATGAGACTGCAGAAGAAATTACTGAAGACGACCGACGTTAGGTATATTTCGAAATGGCTATCTACGAGTTGCTTACCAATTCCACTACGTTGGCACTAGCCGGTTCTCTCTTTGCAATATTCATAGCGTAAGTATGACAATAGCTGATTCGCAAATACGGACATTGCAATGTGCCTAAATTGTCACACACAGCCTAACGTTAGTCTTTAGTACTTCCATAACACGGTATCGTGCCGCGGTACCAATAATTCATTTCATTTATTTGTTTCCACATTCAAAATATATTACACAATAATAGAAGAAAATGTATGTGACAAGTGGAGGAGGCCTGAGAAGGCCGAGGCTCTTACGAGGCAGACCTCCCGTACAAAGACAATAAGAAAAGAAAAAAATAATGAACAATGCATGCAATAAAACAAAGGTTGCACACACAAATAATGCATGTAACTGTACTTACGTTATATAAGATAACATTATACAATTTAAAGAATTATCATATACGTAATGACAAAAAAGAAAAAATGTAAAGAAAAAAACAAAAAATATGTATTACCTTAGCCAACTTAAATTGTTCAGTAATTGGTTATATGCTGAGATTTTTAGAAAAGATTGCAAGTGATGGGACATTTTTAACCGTGTTATCAAGATAATTCCATAATTGGGTATAGTCAGTATTGCTAATTTCGGAACACTGCCAATTTCGGACACCCCTAAGAAATGCACGATTTCACCATGACAACCTACAGGAAGAGCCAAATTTCACCAAAAAGTACGAAATGACCCGTGTGCAAGTAAATACTTACATATTTGTCAATAAAATGACGGAGATCTATGAAGTCTTTTATAATTACTGAAAGAGCAACTGCGCCACCAATTTTATCACTAGCGCCACACTGTGGGACTGTGTGTCCGAAATTGGCAATACTCTAGCAAAGAAATACCAGTTCCACAATCACAAGAATCTTCTTGGAATACAACGTGAAAACAGTTTGCAGGAAAGAAAGTTGGGCCGTGTATCGTAATATAACACACTTCTCCCACCATATCAAGTATATTTTCAGGTGATTTTTACCAGAAGATACAGTTTTGGGGTGTTTTAAGGCTTAGGTGTCCGGAATTGGAAGTGTCCATGCTACCTGAGAAACTGAAAGATTTTTTTTGAATGTTAGAGCAGATACTATACAAATGTAAATTACTCGAGTGTCTTGTAAAATGGTAATGGATGTCTGAGTTTAAGCTAAAGTGTCTGCATAGCAGGGAGGGCAGAGGGTTATTGTTAACTTTATACATGGAAATACCTAGTTGAAATCTATGAATGTCAGACAAGGTGAGAATTTTTAAATCATTAAAGAGGTGCGAAGTGTGAGCTCTATAGTCTGACAGTGTGATTATACGATTAGCTTTTTTCTGAAGAATAAACAAGCGATTAAGGTAAGTGGGATGAGTATTACCCCATAAAATGTTACAATAAGATAGGTGCGAGTAGATAAGAGAATGGTAAAGCGT
>JAIPMN010004073.1:0-18427 GCA_020650975.1 Apostichopus californicus | reverse complement strand
TAAAACGGTTGCAAGCGGTACGTTTGCGTCTTTTCTGAAGGTCAGTCATTTTCTTATTTCTTCTTTCTGTGAGTTCAATGTTCTGCTGAGACAAACACAAGTTAATTTTTTTAGTGTACTCTATCTCATTGTGTTCATCGTGCTCATTAACCTGTCTGTTTTCTGTGCGTGTTTTTGTCCCTTCTGTTACTGTACTTGTCATTTAGCCTCTGAAGAAGATCCTGCTAGGATCGAAACGTCAGGCCAATTTACTTTTACACATTCTATTACACAGGCTCTCTAGTGGATAAGCAGTTTGCTAACAGTTTTATTTTATTTTAATAATAAATTTAACAATATTTGATATAATTGAATATTAAATCATTTGTTTGTTTGTTTATCTTTAAATGCAAAGGATAAAAACAAACAAGTATTTCAAATTGAATATTTTTCTTATCACAGTATTTAAGTGATTATTGATTATTCTGAAAAACAAGTACTACAGTAGAATATAAAGTAACAGGCTTTGTTGTCAATATAACAACAGCAGTAAAAATATTTGTAATCATTGCATAAATACGAGGTCAATCGAATCTTTATAACTGTAGTGTTATGTAGTTATGTCACCTTGACATGATCTAAAACCTTTCAATTCACCTGTGTTTTTCGTTGCTAGGGAATCTGTTATCGATCATGCTACACCACTGTCGTGGCACCCTGTTGTGCGATAACGATTGTTTATTTGCTTTGCAGGTTACTTTATTCTTCATCATTCTCTTTTTATTAAAAATTGCTTTTATGTGGTCGGTTCGGTTCAGGGCCTATAAAGTTGGTAAAAATATAGAGGAAACGTTAAAAAGAAATGACTCAGTCGCGTAAATGAACCAATCAAAAGGACAGATATAAATCAAAGATACCAGTGGGTGCCATGAAGTAAGTCTAGATTTATTCTATATTTTGGTATGATTGTAATATCGGAACAGAATATATAACTCTATCTATATAATAAAGAAAATCCACGGGGGTACTCCAAAATAATTAAATAATAAATATAAGCAGAGAAATAAGATATGATTCATATATATATATGAAATTGTAATTAGCTGGAAATTACAGAACAGTGCAAAAACTTCCAGCCTCCACCGGGATTTGAACCCGGGCCTCCCGCTTTATATGCGGACATCCTAACCAACTAGGCAATGGACGCTGATTGCGTGTCCAGAGGTTCGAATCGTTCGAAATGTATTTATTTGAAATTGTAATGAGGTAGAAAATCCAGAACAGTGAAAAAATTCCAGCCTCCAACGGGATTGAAACGTTTACTTTAATAGGAGAGATGAAACCGTATAGACTCATTGAAGTGATGGGGGTAGGGGGGGGGGAGGTTGGCTCATCACAGGCGTATCTATCATGTAAGGTTAAATGGTGTTGGGCACGGTGTGTTTGTCCTGGTTGCAAGGAGAGGGAGGGACGTAGGGGCAAAGCCGGGAACTTGTTATTTACCAGCATTCTTTTATGTTAAATGAAAGGTTGACGTAAATTGCGTAACCACAAATCAACCGTGGAGAGGAAAACAAATGAATGTTAATCAACAAATGAATGTTAATCACTGTTCGTTTAATTGTTTTCAATGACGTAAAAGATATTTTTGAAGGAGTCCATGAAAAGAAGTATCGGTTACAATTTCACAAGGTTATATTTTTTCTTTGCGATCATATCTAAACTTCCCAATGTTTTACATAGTTTAAATTGTATCTGCATTTAGTAAGATATGGTTGTTTCCTTTAGAGAGATTTCACGTTATTATAAATATATTAATATAAAAATGAATTTATTTTTGATGGTGATAGAAGTCAAATAAACCGACCTCTTAATCCACCATGGCCATGCATGTAATAGACTGCACAATACGTCTATGCTATATTTACAAATGGAACAAGTTGAAATGCTTAGCCCAAATCCCTTCACCTTTCATGGCCCATACCTCACAATTCCCCACCCTCCCCTTCTGCATATACTTTTATCAAAATAGTCTTGTAGGTAGACTATGTTTTTACCTAGTGAGGTATGAGAATACATAACTAGTTTTGTATCAGTATCATTATTCAGCAATAATACGTTCAACTTTTTTATCAACGATTCAGTATACAGCTTCCCCATAACCGGATAATTTACAATATGAAATACGCAAATATGTTATGACTTGTTTATCTATCGCTTAATTAGCAATCTCCTTTTAAATTAAATTCACATCTTACAAATCCGTCCGTGGGGTGTCCTTCTTTGACACGTCGCTGACAGGTTTCTTCCAGCTTGCACATCCTAACTCCTTATCCTAACGTACATACCTATCCACCCTATACCTTCACAGGTTAATATAAACAGAACGGTTACGGAGACCAAGTGTGACGTTGCCCGGGGGCATAGATCTTTAACTATTACCACTCACTCTGCTATTGCTATATGACTTTACAAGGTCCGTACACTCATTAAGTCGCATGTATGCAAACACCAAGTTTGTCAGGAGAGACTTAACTCAAAAGGTAAATAAATCTAAGGTCAAAGTGAGTAACATGCGAATAGTGTTTTTTTTTTTACGATTTTCAGATTTTAACCGAAAAAAAGACGCAAAATAATAGCGACACTACAAAGTTTTAAGATCAAACATATACATCTTTCAGCTGATACAATCACATTAAACGCTGCACGACACAGGAGTATTTAATACAAATAAATCCAGATTGTTATTAAAACTGTATACTCATAAAATATTTCAGACTAATAGGTGACTTCCCTCTGTAAATCTAAATATTTATAAATGTTTAATTTCTTCCATACACACTTAATCATCTTGTATGCTATAACGTATATAACTTTTAAAGGTTCTAACAGTTTGAAAGTGGATTGAACAGCTCAAAAATAAAATATAGATATAAAAAGATAAACGAAATAATAGTTGAGATATGTCATCTCGAATATCAAAAGAATAAATTCTTTTCCAATAATTTAATTATGAAACTAAGAAAATGGTTTATTAATCACGTTGATCATATATTTAAAGAAGAAACTATGAATTTCATCACTGCTGTAACCCTGCTGTTGGTTTTACCTGGACTATACCCTCAAAATATAAAGCAAGTTTACACATTCAGCAAATGATATGTAATTTTTTCGTTCGGTTGTATAATGTTGCGTAAGTCTAATCAAACCGCGCATGTATAGCTTACACATATCTGGATATTTTTGTTAATATAATAAATTTGTGTTCACAGCAATTTATTATTGTAGGGATATTTTGTTATAGTTAACAAGTTACTATAACGGTATCATCTAAGATTAAAGTATTTGTGTCATAAAAAGTTCAATAACTCTTCTATTGTATACATTTGTACATTTATGAATTTCAAATTTGGTTTCATATTTGATTGAAGTATAGGGTTAATGTAAAACACAGCATGAAATCACTACAGTGCCATGCATTAATTAATACGTTGAAAAAAATGAGATATTGAAGACCAAAAAATAATATAACGTTTCATATGAAAGTAAAAAATATATTAGATAAAAAAAAAATAACTTGCCTTTTTAGTCCTCATTTTTTTCTGCTCCTTTCCGTGTATTCATTAGTCCTCGTGTTTGTCATTTTCATCAGTAATGAACATCCTATTAACGGATGACGTCATAATGGAATAAGCGTCTTGCCGGGGTGCTGGCTCCTAGCTATAATTGCTGCCTCTTGATGGAGACACAAGATGGAGGAGGAGGGTTGGGTGGCCTCCCAAAAATTTCTCGGACAACTCATTTGAAACCATTAACGATGAACCATGATACCTACAGTACTATTGACATTGAAAATGTTAACAATGCTGCCATGCCTTATGGGCAATTATTTTTATAAAGTATAAGAACGTGAAAAGCAAATGGTCTATATGTGACCTTGAATATATTTATATATCTATATAAATATGTCTTGCTTCGATTGGTTTAATGCGTCCGGTATGTACCCGACAATGGGTTCTTTTTTAAATGTTTGTTATCTGGCCAAACACATATACTGAAGTGTTATTGAAGAGCTATCTTAAAATCCGTCGTCAAAACACATTTGAATCATTTTTACATGGCTCGTTGTCTATTTTAAGAATTATTGTTCGCCCTTTGGGGTGAACGTATATAGGCTAGATGTATTTACATCAACATTTATTTTGAACAACACTGTAAAGAAAACTAGTCGATGATATGATTGTATATGGTAACAAATGTATTGGATTTGTAGAGCAAGATTTCATTTGTATTATTCATTTTTTAATTAATTTGACATGCTTTTTATTTGAAAACCTTTTTTTGCATTAATTTGCGTAATTATATCTAACTAATGAATGTTAAAATTCCTCACCAATCCTTTCATGTTAGCTAGACTGTTCAAGTTCAAGCTCAGCTTACATGTAAAGAAAATGTTTTTGTCTTAACATTTCATATTTGCTATTGAGATGTGATTAATAATAATAATAATAACAATAGGAAAAAATATTTAGACGACCGATTGTTCTAAATCCAATGGCGTCCTTCATGAATATTTATGTTGTGAAAGTATCAAAGAGGTTGATTTTTTAGTTCCATTAAAGCCTTTTTTTTTCTTTTTCTTTTTTGTGAATAAAATTTTGTAAAATTTTTAACGCAAAAAACCCAAACTCCCTCTCATATAAACGCAACTGTTATTCATATTGTATTTAAAATTTGAGAGACTATATTCTTGAACAAAGTGCAAAATGCCTTTTTGTATATTTATTTTCCCCCTTTCTATTAGTAAATACTAACTGAATCTCAATCAAATTTAATCCGTAAATATTGTAACAACAACAAACCCTCGCAGGCAAATATGTCGCATTTTACAAGAAACGTTTTAAGTATTAAAAGCAGATTAGGACTTGAGAGAAATAAAGACAGGTTTTGCTGAAAGTGAGCTATCTATTTGTCAACGTCAATCAATTCAGATTGGAAGCAAATTCTGAGGTATTTTTATTCACGTAATGTAGTCTAGGATCAACCATTTTAAAACAAAAAAGAGGTTGGGTGGTGTGGGAGTGGGAGGGGGGGGGGGTGATTGGTATTATGAGCATTTTTCCCCTTACTTTTTTCTTTTGGCGCATCTAGTATCGTCATGCTTTGATTGGATGTCTACTATTTCGCAACAGCATTTTAATTCTGATGAGTAAAACGTTAGAAGATTTTGAGCAAACAAAATCGCCAAAACATTTTGTTTTCACATACAATAGGTTTAATAACATATGTTGATAAATAAACTTAAGATGGACATTAAATATGATTTGTTCAATTGAACAAATTCTCTAGTACCTGTTTTGATCGAAGTGTGATACACGATATTACAACAAAATGGAAAACACAAAAAAAAAGAAACAATAAAAATAAGGTTCTTGCATTGCAAAACTAAACCTTGATATGGTTGACAGTAAAATCAAACAGCTTAATGTTTTATTTGTGAACAAACAAAGTTTTTTTAACTTGTGAACTTTATTTCTTTAAAAACACCCAATTTTTTAAGAATTATTTATATGGGAAGATATAGACCCTGAAGAATATCTAACCGAAAAAAAAAATCCCTTATTAACTTATACAGTAGCGTCTCTAAATTAAATCATACACACACAGAGCCAACAATTTAACAGTTACACTGTATCTCTTGTGTGTGGACGCTTCCCGTGTGTATAGGCCTATCATCTGTACACCAAACCTGTGAATTATCCTGTTCAGCTTTGCCTTTTCAAGGTTGGACACCCAAGGTATTCCGAGACAACAGAGAAATAACTTTAACGGTTGCACCATAAAATCAATCATAATCCTTGGTTTATTGAAAATATGTAAACTTTTGACACCCTCGCAAAAGAAGGTTGTTGGTACTCAGAAGAACCCTGCTGGTAGGGGTGTAGGAGCAGGAACGTATAGTGGAAGGAATGGTATAATTCAAGCTTAAAGGACCGTTCCACGTCAAAACTCTTCTTGGTTAGATCAGCTTCATGGGAACGCAATGCGAAAGTTTGGAGTTTTGAAATATACCGAGAAAAATTGTGGAACATTAAAAGTTTTAGTGACAAAATATGAACAGAAAACTGTTAACACTGATTGCAATAATTTATCTTGCAACTTGATAAATATGCCTACGAATGTAACAGTACGTGTTTTAAATTATTCAGAAAGACCGCAGGACTAACGTCACTGGAAAAGAAAATTTGATGTTTAAAATATTGATCTATAAAGACGTGATATATCAATTTGGGGATACGAATTTGGTATTTCACGGAGGGTACATTTTAAGCATCATGCCTTTGTATATATATTGTTTATGTCTATATCGCAAAGTAGTTTACAAATTGAGAAAAAGTAACTAATTTATATGTAAGTTATAATTTTTATTTCAATGCATAGTCAGTTTTTTTCATTCTTCTTGAGTTATTCATTTAATGTTAGTACTTCTATAGTTTAAAACTTAATAGTTACAACATTCTTGGAAGTAACTGATTCTTTTTACAGTCGAAAATAATTTTTATTTTAGTTTAAAGTATTCAATAAGTTATATATCAGTTGTCTGGTTACAACCCGTAGTACAATGTTTAAACCATTGATATAAATCATCATAAATTAATAATTTAATAATCAGATACTGATAACCTAATAACCAGATATTGATAATCCAATAACCAGATATTGATTTTAGCAAGCGATTAATACTGAAAAGATTTGATTTCACCCACACCCGTACGGCAATTTAGGCGGATTTGCCACACATATACATCTATTTAATTTGATTTTTGGTTTTCACGAAGAAAATTGTAAACATGTATTTTTGTACGTCAATAACGTTAGTTTTATTGGTTGGTCTCCAGAGAAGAGTTGACTGCAAATGTATAGCAATTAGCAATAAATATAATTACTAGGACAAGTCGTCGATTTAATAGCTAATTTATTGAATATTCGTGGGAACTTTTTCTTCCACGAGTCAGAGTTGAACAATTGGAGGTAAAATAAATCCGTTCTACGCAATCATACACATGGTGGACATCGACTATACAGTTATTAAAATAATATTGAGGAATACAAGCCACTAATAGTAAAGCTATAAGGACATAAACACGGTAAGATGAAACTACACCATCACTTGTCGTTTGAAAGGAAAGTTTTATAAAATGTTGTGATATTTAATAAAATAACAGGGAGTGATTTGTTCTCAAGGATAATACGGAGAGAACTATTTGTGATGAAGATTTTAGTGTGAAAGAAAGAGGAGCTAAATGAAGCTATAATTTCACGACTGGTAGCACAAGACACTGGACCGCTCCTTATGTGAAAGATATTCCAATCTCCACCCTAACACCGTTCCCCTTCAGACATTATTTATAAAGAAGTGTTAACATTTAATTACTGTAAATGTCAAAAGCATGTCATTTTCTTTTCGTAATTTACAGATAATCTCTGTCGGAATTTTGTTTTTTAGATTATGCTTTTAAAATAAAAATCACTTAAATATAAATAAAGTGAAGAAAATGTATATATTTTCAAGTCATTCTTTTTTATTACCGACTCAGTAGGTTGTACACATATTGCCTTAGAAATCTTACATCTTACACAAAATGTACATATATGATATAAAATATTTTTTTACTTAGACAAAATTAGTATAACTAACCACCCCCCCCCCCACACCGCCCCTCCTTTTCTTGTGGTTTTTTTTTTCGCGCGCAGCATTATGACATATAAAAATATTTCCCCTAAAACGCTGCAGTGTGTCTTTATAACTTGTTTATATTATTCACACCAACATGAGCGGATCATCTCGATAGCGTGATAACGGGTACGAGAAACTCAATCGACTGCAGGGAGTGACTATACATTGAAGATATATATAAAAAAAATATTAAAAAAAAGACACCAGTGACATTATAATACAAAAAAAATATGCATCTCTCGGACTCGGTGGGAAAATTGAAATATTGGGGACAGCGTCAATGACATTTTTGTAAATAATAAAACGTAAATATTTGAACATGTTGTCATCGAGCCATCACGGTGTGTGTTTTGTTAAATATAATTCACATGACAAATTCGTTTCCGACCTGATCATAACCCGAATTCAGAGAGCTCCTTTTTTTTTAAAGACATTACCGATCAGTTTCAGTGTTTTGAAAAGGTAAACACAAAAAAGAAGAAGAATTTTTTTCTCAAGTTATAAGAGAACATGTCACTTAAATGTAAATAAGATAGACGCATCATGCACCGGGCGTGCTGCACGATAACGATCCTCGTTCATGAGTATAACCGAGGGACACACGCCGTTTAGGAGATCATTCGATCGGTACTTATTTCTATATTCCTATCCATAAATCATAAAACAGCTTGAGAATAATGATGGGATAGTTAGACTTATTCTCCCTTTTGTCAATTTCCGTTGATTTTAACTCTAATGATTGTATTTTTCTTTCATTAAGGTCGCATAATTAAGTCTAAGTTCTTTTAAGTAAGAGATGAATTTTTCGATCGGTCCTATTATCGAGAAAGAAATCATTCTTGTAGGATAAATGCCAAAATAAAAACGGTTTTTTTACACTAAAGAACTAAAAATTGTTGGACTCGTAGTTGAGGAATGCAAGGATCTGAAGAAAGGATTAAATTATTTTTGTTTTTAGCTTGAGTGTAAACAAACAGTTAAAACAATTCTTTCTTATGTTAAAGATGAGTTGTTTACATATTATTATGATGCATCGTTTAAAGCAATATTAAAGATTCCAACAATTTAATTTCGAATACATAATTATATGACTTTCCGACAAAGTTTAGAAGCTTCTTAATATGTGTATGTGCACTACAAACTTTATTTACGGGTAGCATTGCTTTAACATATATAAGAGAAGATGTTTGACTTAAGAAATTTCTGTCGCTTATGTCACCTTACAACCCTTAATTGGAATTTCTTTTAAAACATGGTAAAGAGAATGGGAACTGTAATTTAATATTATAATAATAATATAATGATAAACATGTTGTGGGTTATCTGCAAAATTGATATCTACAGACTACCAAATAAGGATTGCCTAAACTGTCAGTTAAAATGACAAAAACGTGGATATTAAATGTTTCTTTAAAAATAAATTATTAATCTTTCGTTATCATTTTATTTTACCAAAATAAACCATAACAGATGACTAAATTAAATATCAATTTATGAGTTAAATCAGATAATCTGCGCTCTTATAGACCTATTTAACTCCATTGTCCAGTTTATGGTACGTCACTATGACGTAATAATGGCGGTAACCTTTTGGCTTTCTTCTTTTTTTCTTGATTTTTTTTTGTCCAAAGAATAACAAAAATGGAGGGAAAAACGTCGATACCTTATGACATATTTGGACAACTTTCAATACAAAAATTTGATACCCTCCTGGGAAACCCTTGTGGTTATTTATAAATACAAACGTTGTGTATATGCATTGCAGATCTACAGATAAATTACACCATATCAACTATAGTCATATTGTATAGAATTATTTTGATATGGCAATGAGAGATATTTGCTGTATATATCTAGACAAAATTGTTCCGTGATTTAGAGAATATTTCTTAAATGGTATATACCAACAGCAGCAAAAATGATTTAAAATGCTTAATTTAATTCTGTTCCTGTTGTAAATATGCAACATATGGAAACTTCAAAGTACCCAAATTATTTTCTGAAACTATATCTGTAAATATTTCCAATAGAACTAAGTGATAAGGAATACAGAATATATGGTAAGACATGTGTACCATAGAATATGAATATGTGTCACTTTTCATTGTTAAAGTTGGTCAATTCGAATGGTAATTGTCTAAACCGTTTCCAAAGTTATTTTAAAACACATGCTGAATATGAATAGTTTCACAAATTTATATGAGTAATTTCTTTTATAACATTTACTTAGAAAGACCACAAACGTACAAATAACAGGTATTTAATAAAAATTACAAAACAATTCATGGTCATTTTATACAACTTTGAAATTTCAAATGGCAGAAAGTTGAGAAGAATTTAAAACTGAAATTTAAGATAAAGTGTTCTTCTCTTTTTTAAATATAAATTCAAAAAGTCCAAATGTTTTTGGCACAAATACAAACAGCAGATAGAGCGATATGACTTAAGTTTGCGATAGCATTAGTAAAACAAATATACATATTGTCCAACACATCGTAAATATGTGTCAAAATTTCTCTTTCATTGGGCAAGAACGTAAAGAAAGTTATAAAAATTTAAGAAAACTCTTGAAAACATAAGAAATTTATGCCCAATAATTATGAACAGCTATGACGTTCTTCTTTCATGATTTTTTACCCTTAAAAAAATCAGTGCCTTATTTTTATATAGCTGCTTCGCGGAGGGAAATGGAAAGTTGAATTTCTGGTTTTTCTTTGTTTCTGTTTCATGATTTAAATAATAATTAAAACGATACTTTATTTTTATTATCAAAGAGATCAGTTCTTTTTGGCCTTTGCCAAATTGTCTTTTCCTTATTTTTTTAATATTTTTTACAAATATTTTCTCCAAACATATTCTCCGTCATGTTTCCTTGTCTGTTGTACTCACGTGATGTTTCGGAGGAAATCGAAGCAGGGTTGGTGGAAGGGGGCATCCAATTCCAGCTGCTGGTAGCATGTGGTGTATCCCCATTCCCATGGCAACGGAAGGGGGTATCGCCAAGCCGTGTAATGCAGCAGATTGTTCAAAAGAGGGTCTCAGAGGTAGAGGAAATATTGGTGGGTTTCCGTGAAAATGTGTCGGTCTGATTTTATGACTGCATTTATGGGTACACTCGCGACAATCATTGCTACCACCGAGTGCTCGGTTTGACAAATCACAACACCCCTCTGGTAACCCGAACGGTGGTACCAAGGGTCTCCATGAGAAAGACGGTGTCATCAACTCCATTGGGAAAGATTTTGAAATGGTTGATCCAGCAGTATGTTTAATGGTAGGCGGACTAGACTCAAGCTGCTCGGGTTCCTTTGAAGAAGGGACTTTGGTGGCGTTAGATGACGGCTTGAAATCCGGTGAGATAATATTGTCGATTGAAAAAGATTGTTTCGGACTAGAAGGTGACTTGGAAGCCGGTGGGCTCGGTGGAGTACATGGAGAAGTTGCCGGTGGTGTACAACATTGCATTGCAGGATTAAAATAATTTGGCATTGCATAAGGAGGCACTGGCCCAAGGGCAGCGTAAGGTGGAATCCCTAATTTGACTTGGTCCTGAAACACTTTGGCCGAATCTATCTGTTTGATATTCATATGAGTATCAATCGCTGTGATTCTTGGCGATTTAAATCTTTTCCTTCTCCTTAGAAAACTGCCATTTTCAAACATATCCCCGCTGAGAGGGTGAAGCGCCCAGTAGCTCCCCTTGCCGGGCCTGTCCGGTCGTCGTGGGATCTTCAGGAAACAATCGTTAAATGAGAGATTATGCCTCAGAGAATTTTGCCATCGTTGAGTGTTTTTCCTGTAATATGGAAATCTGTCCATGATGAATTTATATATTTCGCTCAGAGGTAGCATTTTTTCATCTGAGTTTTGTATCGCCATTGCCGTTAACGAGATGTATGAGTAAGGTGGCTTAGCGTCGCTGTAGGTATTTCGGGCAGGTCGAGGCATTGTCACAACTAATACACCTTCAAAGCTCGAGAAGAAACATACAAAAAATTGTCACACTATCAAACGAGCCCAAAAATCACCGCTAGAAATGTATGAAGCAAAAAAAGAAACAATAATGTTGAAATCTTCACTGTGTCCTGGTATCATCTGTCTGTCCAATGATCCATTGGAAAACTTTCGATATGATTGCTCAAAATATAACCTCTCTCTCTCTCACTCTCTGTCGACTTATCGTTTTAAAGTAACTATCTGTAAGTACTACTTGATAAAAGTCCTTCCAAGCAGAGCCAATTGCAACTGGTAACCCCACAGACACGGTGTTTATTAAAACAGTCTATAACAACGCAGGAATCGGTCGCTGAAGCAGACGACACTGAAACTGTTACATGAGCATCTTAACTGCTTCTGATTTAATATTGTTTCAGCAAATATATATAGATGTATACATACATCTATCTATATATATATAATTAAGAAAGAAGATAAGAGCGAGAAAAATGGAGATAATCTTGAACCTCGCAAAAAAGAGGGACTGCGGTCTCGCTCCCGTTGAGAGTTATAACTGGACACGATCAAGTACTTTAACAAGGCAATCGGTGTATTGATACGGCATCCGTTAAAACCAAAGACCTGCCAATCAAAGGCTCCAAGTAGGCGTGGAAGATCCTGTTAAGTTTCCAATTGGTACATAAGTGGCTGAAATCTTATTAATAATCACAACTGATTTTTTTATGTTTGGCTTTTGTTTGTTGTGTTAAGGTAAGCCGTGTTCGAAGGGTTTTGAAACTATAAACAGCAAGAGTGTAAACCGCAATGCAGTCGTGAATATAATAGAGGGAACAAGTTAAACAGTGGCGCACTTTTCGATAGTTGAAAGGTACAATACTATATAACCATGGTGTGTACACTGAAATCTAAAGTTTGTGTGGACTCACTATTGTCTCACTTGAAGTTATCCGAGCGGAAGACAGACAGGTGCGCAATATAGAGTCAATGAAGCTAGTCGACCGTAACAGTTTAAGCCATATATGTGTGAACTGTATTTTCATGGGAGTTTGAGTATAGCCAAGTTACCTGTAAGGATACAGGTAACTGTTAATAGTGCATGTTGTCGGTTAGCAAAGTGTTTCACTCAGCGTGCAGGACTATAACTTTGTCGTAAATTAGAGATACTAGTGCACGGGTGGGGGGGGGGGGATCTGGGGTGGAGGGAATTATACCACAAACAGTCTTTTGTTTTTACTGAGTATATATGTGAAACCTTTCAATTATCTTTAAGCCTAGTCTCCATATGTACTTAATTGCCCTTCAAGTGGCGTAGGTGAAAGAGGTGCTGGGTTGAAAGTGGCTTCCGCGGTCTTCTTATATTTCTTCTTCTTTTTTTGTACCTAATGTACCAAAAATACCTTCTTATTTTCCTATGAAGCATTTCTCTACGATCAAGAAAATTTGAGAAAACGACCTTAAAGACAGCTCACGAAAAATGGTGGCGCTTTTCACCGTACTCATGCATGACACTCTTCTGTTGATGATAATGGAAGCAAATCCAAGTTGTCGAATGTTTCTTCAACTGATGTTTGTACACAGTTCTTGAACCATACGTTAGACCAGGGAGGTGTTTGTACCGAGCTCTTGAATGAACTACGCTAGACCAGGGATGTGTTTGTACCGAGCCATTGTACTACGTTAGACCAATGAGGTGTTTATACCGAGTTCTTGAACTACGTTAAACCAGGGAGGTGTTTGTACCGAGTTCTTGAACTACGTTTAACCAGGTGTTTGTACCGAGCTCTTGAACTACGTTATAGACCAGGGAGGTGTTTGCACCAAGCTCTTGAAGTACGATAGACCAGGGAGTTGTTTGTACCGAGCTCTTGAACTACGTTAAACCAGGGAGGTGTTTGTACAGAGCTCTTGAAGTACGTTAGACCAGGGAGGTGTTTGTACCAAGCTTTTGAAGTACGTTAGACCAGGGGGGTGTTTGTATGAGCTCTTGAACTACGTTAGACCAATTAGGTGTTTGTACAGAGCTCTTGAGCTACGTTAGACCAGGGAGTTGTTTGTACCGAGTTATTGAACTACGTTAGACCAATTAGGTGTTTGTACAGAGCTCTTGAAGTACGTTAGACCAGGGAGGTGTTTGTACCAAGCTTTTGAAGTACGTTAGACCAGAGAGGTGTTTGTACGAGCTCTTGAACTACGTTAGACCAATTAGGTGTTTGTACAGAGCTCTTGAGCTACGTTAGACCAAGGAGGTGTTTGTACCGAGTTATTGAACTACGTTAGACCAATGAGGTGTTTGTACCAAGCTCTTGAAGTACGTTAGACCAGGGAGGTGTTTGTACCGAGCTCTTGAACTACGTTAGACCAGGGAGGTGTTTGTACCGAGTTCTTGAACTACGTTAGACCAATTAGGTGTTTGTACAGAGCTCTTGAACTACGTTAGACCAGGGAGGTGTTTGTTATCGCCAAAAACAGTTTGTTCTTTGGTACACAAACAGTTTACACCACTACAAAAATTATTAAAGTACCATGTTTTATTTTCAAAGATAAAGAGGAAACTATGATTCTGTCTGACTTTGGTCTCTAATTGTAACTTTCTTTTTCTTCGTTTATTGGATACCGATATTGAAGAAAATGTTAATGAAAGTAAAATAAATAAAAATGGTACTAAGGAAAATTCTTTGCTTCCAGTTTGCTCTTGATTCAAAATATATCAATGTTAAATGTGGACTAACGACATGAAAACACATTTGCAAGATTGCTTAGACTATGTTTCTCTTTCAAAAAGTGGAAATATTACTTGTATCTTTTGGCTGTGCAATTAAGCTTCTTCACACATTAATTTGCAGATAAATTAAAAACAAAATATCATAGCAAGGCTATCCTTACATATCCCCGCACAGCCATTGTACGCTCGCTTTGTCTATTGCGGCTATCGCAAAGAACAACACACATATTCTCCTTTTCATTTTATCAGTCGACAGAAAAGTCTGTCACTACGCTGTAATGACGCAAAATTTTATTTGCAATTTTCCTGTTACCGACCACAGTAATTTGTAAAACATCGGAGTATAGTTATACAAGCTGCTCCATATACTTTTGAAGACATTAATGAAAGCGGTTCCATTTCAGCATAACAAGAAAAGAAACTAAGAAAGCAGTAAATAACAACTTATTCTGCATTCTATAGGGGACAGCAATGTGGCAAACTATTGGAAATATTAAAGAAATTTATGATAACAAATTATATGATGGGTTATGATATTAATCTATTAACGTTTCTTCGCGGGCCTGCCAAAAGACCAAAAAGTAGGTTCATTTTCTACCTTTTTTCAAAGTGCCATTGGACATTGAAAATGTATTAACCTGAACTCAATTTGAAGTTAAATACGAAATGAAGAAAATATAAATATATATATAAACTAAATATTAAAACCTCGAGCATATGTGTAAATGTATACGTTGAGAAAATGAAGGAAGGATTTCTATGTTCTGTCGAAATTTATGTGTAATAAGTGGAAGGTGTCTTGATGGTTTTTTTACTGAAATATTCAAATTTTGCAAAATAATTCGTCAAGGCAAAAATATATTGCTCTAATGTTTTCGAAATTTGACTCACAAATGGCATACACCGATTCAATTCTAACCATGCCAAGCTTGGATTTATTCTTTATACAATAATGATAATTGTTAATCCTTACAGATAATTCGTTGATTTTAAACCTAACCCGATCGCTATCTAGTCAATGGTGACGTCATATCCCCAATCCAGGTCTGATTTTAGTTTTATTCCATTTTGTTAAGTGAAGTTTAATAACTCTACCAAAACCGTTCTTTTACATTCATGTAAAGAGCTCAAAGTGGGTCGAATACCATTGTACTTGATAACTTTCTAAGAAGTCATTTGTTAGCATCTTCTTCGAGGTCAGTGAAGACATGATGTGTTTTATTATTATCTTGCTTCTGATAAGCTGACCGTCCTAACGGACTGTGTGACGGACTCTATGGGGGCGAGCCTCCAAAGTTTCAAAATCTTCATTATAGTCAATTTTAACCAGATTGATGGAAGCTAGCTTATAATGGTCTATAACATATGAACCTTCAATTGTCTGCGTACAGTCAAACTTTCATGCACTTTGCACCAGCCTGTGTATGAGTACAAATTCCTTGTACGCGGTATAGTATCTCTGTCTGTTCCTAAAAACATCGCCATCTGACGGACGGTTGGATTCTCCAGAATTAAAATAAGTTTTCAGCAAATTTAAAGCAAAGAACATATGTATATACATAAGTATGATAACTGAGATCGGTGACCGGTTATTGCCAGATACTCGTTACAACCGGTAAAACCAGAAGAAGTTAAGTCCGGTAGTTCGAGTCTAGGTCACCGGTACCATGTGCTTGTCCTGCCGAAGGACTATATAAAGGTTTGCTCCATAAATCATTGTTTTGTATTATATTAACATCAACATATTCTGTTCGAGCTGCTTTCTCGAAATGCCTTAAGTTGTATTACTTGGTTTAAACCCAATCGATCGAACAATCACTTTAATGACAATAATTAGGTTTAATCACAGACCCCCATCCTCGTCCCTCCCACTCTCATTCACCCCAAGACCCGTCCCGCATACTAGTTGTGAACACTTGTCAGAGATGGCCAGTTTTAAGACATCCAGGTGTTTGAAAATACATTTAAATGAATATCCATGTATGATATCAAATAAATAATCGTTGAAAACAAAGAGGTTAAAATTATCCCAAATTAGCTCTGACATATATAGTCATCCACGTCCTGCAACTAATTGACACAGGTCTTACTTCCTGGTTCATATAACATTTATTAGCAGAAGAACAGGTGAGAAGGACCATTGTAATTTTCTTCTCCCTCCCCCCCCCCCCATTTGTTTTTGAAGGTTCGTAAAGGAAATCTCTCAACACCGCAATGAACCTAAACAGTGCCCTTCTTGATATGGATTTGATAGTCTAATTAATTAATTAATTAAATGAATGGCTTATTATTCGCATATCAATCTACGTGTGGCCACCGGCTTACTATTCCTGCTATACCTAATCCGTCATTACACTATACTATGTCATATGGTTATATATTTATTCAATATTATCGCTCATAGTTATTGGGGCGAAACTCACGGTCAAGTTGATAAAGTCAACTAAACCAACTTTGTATCCATCAACCTTCGAATAGCTTATTATAATTTTCATTGTCATTTGACCACGTTTATATGTATATGTATATCTATATCTATATCTATATCAATCGAGGAACTAACAAAGTCCCTCTCTAATATTATTCATTATCTTTTTACGGGTTTGGTTCAATGAAATAGCTGATCCCCAGCAGCATTTGAAGCCATGCAGTCACTCCGTCTGATCAAAACTCGAAAATATACAGGCTTGATCGATTAAGCGATTTATTAGAAAGTATATCTGGCCATCTAAAATCAAAGAAACATTTACCAAAATATGGATTATCATAGGTTAGTATATCATACCAAAGAATCATTCACCCTGTACTTGTTCATAATGAAACGATAAAAAAAATATATAAATAAAAAAAAAACCCGCCCATAGTTTATTCAATATTTGGAATCTTTTGGTTAGAAAATGCAGAGAACAGATGTGTACCAGTTGATGCGTAACGACATTAAGGTACACTGTTATTGCCTCGGAAGTCATTTTATTGTCAAAAGTTGATATAAAGACATCATAACTTGATTGCTAGCTTTATAACGTGATAGATGCGGAAAAGATGACGTCTGCATCAACGCTTTGTGAACACGATATGAGAAATTTGCTACAGTCTGGCGGGAAAAAAACATTCCCGCCATGATTTTAAAGGGAGCACATTAGACATTAAGGGAGGCCTTTTTATTTTCTATTTAGGTTATAAATCATGATTTCAAATTAAGTCGCCTTCAAAAAACAGTAGTTAATTATTAGAGGTTGTGTACATTCGCATTGTTTATGCGATGATTTTTTTTACTGTTTGTTTCCATGTGCATCGGGTTATATCAAAATGCTCTTAATATTATATCAAAATGCTCTTAAACATTGCACTAAATTTCAGGTGATATGCATGATTTAAAAGAAACTTTACCGTTTTGCCTTCAGAAACAAAAGAACGAAAAAAGAAACAATAAAACAAAACAGAAAACCAAAATGGCAAACAAGAAATTAAATTAGATTTACGTTGTCAGAGTTTTGAAAGGTATAATAACTGCTATATAATTCTTCCGTAACACCGCAGTGATCACTGTAAACTGTTGACAAACGTGTTCAAACTGTGAAATCTTAGTTTTGAAAGTCTCGTTTTATAAACAGAAAATATCAAACAAGATAAAACAAACTTGAAGAAGGTATATGTCGTTACATGGGCACGTGCACGTACAAAGAAATGTATATTATAGAAAACCTTGCCGTGCCCCCTCCCCCCCCCCCACCCCGTTTCACGCAAAGTAGTTTGTCATCGAATGTAGTCCTATATCTGTTTGTATGATCACAATGAAATAGGAGAGAGAGAGAATGAAAAAGCAAGGAAAGATTAAGTTATACTTTAAGAATAGCTTTTGTTGAATGATAAATCAACCAAATTGTTATAGACATTATGTATACCATTCGTAACGCACACAAGCATGAGTTGATTTTGATTACCCGGGTTGCGACATTATCAGGCATAAAATATATAGTGTATACTATAAGACCAGAGTTAGATATCAAACTGAAGTGATAAAGCTGTTG
>JAIPMN010004072.1:0-10762 GCA_020650975.1 Apostichopus californicus | reverse complement strand
AAGTACGACATGACCTGATCTGGAACTACAACAAATAACCTGACCTGAATTGGAAAGTACAACATGACCTGACCTGGTATTACAACATATAACCTGACCTGGAAAGTACGACATGACCTGACCTGGTATTACAACATATAACCTGACCTGAATTGGAAAGTACAACATGACCTGACCTGGAACTACAACATATAACCTGACCTGACTTGGAAACTACAACATGACCTGACCTGGTATTACAACATATAACCTGACCTGACTTGGAAAGTACAACATGACCTGACCTGGTATTACAACATATAACCTGACCTGACTTGGAAAGTACAACATGACCTGACCTGGTAGTGCAACACATGAAATGACCTGAACCTGGTCCACAACATGTAAGATGCTCACTTGAAATTATACAGCAGCTCAATGTCAGTTATAAGCACAAACACTAAATTAAAGAAATAAAGATTGGATAGAAAGTGACTTGTGAAAGCATTTTACAATGGATTTATGTGTCAGGAGGGAGAAGGGAGGGGGGGGGGTGGGATGTACATTAAAGCCACTGTAATAGAGAGCACATTTTCTAAAGCATTTTGTAAAGTGATTCACCTCTCCATAGCTATCTCTGCCTGGCATCCATGCTTCCATATCATACTTCCTGTAAGCTGGTGACCCGAGGTCATGAGCAGGCATGTCTAAAATTCTGTGAATTATTACAATTGATAAAGAAGATGGGGTGGCTATCATTAAAAATTTGAAAATCCAATTAATTCGTCTAGTGGAATTTGAAAATCAAATTTATTCATTTATTCATCAAGAGGAAGCACAAAGTAAATTATTCGTTTAGCTATAACTTAAGGAGGAATAATTGCAACCTCTTGTGCTTTGCATCTGGTCATTTCTTTGCAATTATATTGTACCTTGCTATGATGCAAAGTATGACTGGAATCATCACATTAAACAGAATTTCTAGCTGTGTAACTCAAAAGATAGTTAGTGAAAAATACAATGATTCCATTAATTCTACACAGTGTAATTTACCATCATATAACTGTATAATAAACTGTTGCAGCATTGCCATAAAAGTATCACTCTGGTGTGTAGGATGCTCAGAAATCTTTTCTTATTTATTATTTTCTTTACTGTTCTCATGCAAGTTTTGTTAACTTGAAAATTTAACATTCATTTTGAAAGCAAATTACTATTTGACATAGAACATTAATATGTGTAGTAGCACAGTTTGATTCAGCAATTTCGTTAACTAAAAACCACAGAACCTAGGGAAATCTAAGGTACAAAACAGTTCCGTAAAACTTACTGGAAATGGAGACCTAAATCTGCAAAAAGGTTCCTCTGGATTGCTACAATTTCCATGAAAAGTTCATCACTCTCATTGCCACTCTTTTCAAATGTGACACCAAACATTTCAACCTTCACCAAAGAGAAAGCAAATATTATATATTCAAACAATTTCACAAAAATCAAACAGAAAATTAACCCAAAAATATAACTTTAAAGCCTTACTTACGTAAAACATGTTTTGCAATGGCAAAATATGTTTCACAAATGTTTAGCTTATAGCTCTGTTTCGTTGGGCAAGCAAAGCTGATTTGAGCTCATTGTTCTGAAAGGGATTAAAGTTAGGTCATGTAAGTAAAAACCTTCCTGGGCTGCATTCATAATCTAGGAACCATCTTCAGAGTGGTTATAAGGGCCTTAAATGAGCTCATGGAAAGAATTAAAAATATTCTATATGACAAAATTATTCACATGACAAAATTTGCAAATCTTGTTATTAAATATTACGACAAGTAACACAAAGAAATACTGTTATAGTTTTCAGCAACAAACAATGTCTACTTCCATCATGACAACAGCGACAGAGAAAAATGGAGGGAAATGTAAGCAATTGGGTAGAGCTTCAAGCTGCTACAGATCTAGCTTAAATATCACTTGACATCTTGCACAAGGAATGATATTTCTCACTTTCTTGGCCAAGGTCTTCATCATAAACATTCTATCTTGTAAGAAAGACATTATATTTTGGTTTACCTCCACTCTCATTCTTACTCATAGTTAATTTGACAGAAACATATATATCATCCATATCAGCAAAGAAACTGGACTGCTACAAAAAAAAATTCTCAATATTACAGTTTCAATACATATTTCAAAGAAGTGATAAAGAATCTCTTGACTTGAAAAAACAAACCTTTGTAAACTGATGGACTCTGAATAGACCCCTGGCCTCTGAAGAGTGAGTTGTTTCAGCTCTGAAGCAGCGACTGACAGCCGCCAATCTTAGGGGTAGCTCATCAACATGAAAGGTTCGATTCATCAAATAGCCTGGGTGAGATACAAGTAAACAAGAAATAAGCTTAGGTTAGACACGAGTAGAGGAATTGCTGATGCCTGGGTGAGATAGAAGATCAAGATATAGCTGAGGTAAGGCATGAGTAGAGGAACTGTTAGGCAAAGCATGGGTGAATGCTGATTTAGCCTAGGTATGGGTATGACACAACAAAGGAATGGCTTGGCCTGGATATGGCCTGGATATGACACAACAACAGAATGGCTTGGCCTGGGTATGACACAACAACAGAATGGATTGGCCTGGGTATGGCACAACAACATAATGGATTGGCCTGGGTATGGCACAACAACATAATGGATTAGCCTGGGTATGGCACAACAAAGGAATGGCTTGGCCTGGGTATGACACAACAACAGAATGGCTTGGCCTGGGTATGACACAACAACAGAATGGCTTGGCCTGGGTATGACACAACAACATAATGGATTGGCCTGGGTATGGCACAACAAAGGAATGGCTTGGCCTGGGTATGACACAACAACAGAATGGCTTTGCTTGGGTATGACACAACAACACAATGGATTGGCCTGGGTATGGCACAACAAAGGAATGGCTTGGCCTGGGTATGACTCAACAACAGAATGGATTGACCTGGGTATGGCCTGGGTATGACACAACAACAGAATGGTTTGGCCTGGGTATGGCACAACAAAGGAATGGCTTGGCCTGGGTATGACACAACAACAGAATGGCTTTGATTGGGTATGACACAACAACACAATGGATTGGCCTGGGTATGGCACAACAAAGGAATGGCTTGGCCTGGGTATGGCCTGGGTATGACTCAACAACAGAATGGATTGACCTGGGTATGACACAACAACAGAATAGCTTTGCCTGGGTATGACACAACAACAGAATGGCTAAGACAATATCAACAGTGACTTTTCTCAAGGTGAGACCAGGGAGTTGTTATGGATATAACTCCCTGGTGAGACTCATAAAGAAAAGATATAACATGTATCTACTGCAACAAGCCTGTGTAGGTAAATATGTAAACGTTACAGGGACTGACATTTTTAACCTAGCAGGATCCTCTTCAGAGGTTAACTGAAACGTAAACAAACTAAAAACACATTAAGAGACACAGATGGACAGACAGTTAAACTGGACAAATGGCAATATACACAACACAGGAGAGGTAAGATGAAATTTCCTTAATTATGTGAGATTTTCATTATTTCAATGTAGAATACATTTTCGTTTGATCACATACAATGAGTAAATGCCATTCTAGAAGTTCTATAAAACCCTGAGGGAAGATTTAAGTTCTAATTAACACCAGAGTGTGGATCAATTTCTAATGTTATCACTTAAAATTTGGATGTACAGAGCTGAATATCACTTAGGTGTTGGTGTACAAAAGGAACATGATGACAAGCCAAAGACAACATACCTGCTAAGCCTACTTCAGCTGTCCCAGCAAGACACAGGTTACCGGGGTGATGAGCCGGATTTAGCTTGTATACCTGAGTATGTAGCCCCTCAGTACGCATACCACAGCCTTCCTGTGTAGGTCAAGGGAATAGTTTCACTAACTGAACACCTTTGGCTATGATTGACTCTATTGACAATTTACAGAAGTTGATGTCAAGCAGCACTTGTACAATTTGTTGTAACAGATATTTAAAATGCACACAGTTCCTTACATTTCAAAACAGAAACCTAACAATGGAGTGTTAGCTCAGTGGTTAACGCTGGTGCCTTCCAATCATAAGGTCCCGGGTTCGAGTCACTCCCAGATTAATGTATGTCGTCCAGTTGCAGAGTTGTTGCCAATTGGCAATTCATAATTATGGACGTTAAATATGAATGTAAGAGACTGACTTCGGTCAGCTTGCGGCTTTGATAAGCCAATTAAGGCTTCTTCGCGAGTTCCTGCTTGCAGGAGGATCTAAAATGCATACATACATACCCACATACATACACGCATACGTACACCTATACATACACACACATATACATACATACACACATGCATACAACAATGAGCCCTAATCAACCACACTTTCACAGCCTATGTAACTAGCTAACTTTGCATGATAAGAATCAGGTCAAAGTTCAAATTGTAATTTACTGGTTAGTTGCACTTATTTGGATGAGAAAAAAACCTTTATAGCATTCCTACAAAACATTGCAAAGTACCATGACTGAATCTGTGAATGTTTCATAGGGAGGGAGGTGGGGCGAGGAGGTGGAAGGACAGAGGGCTTCCTAAGACTCAAATGACTACACTATGTAGGCTTTGAATGTCCTGAAATATCCCTAGTATCCTTACAAATAAAATAACTTTTGTTCATGAATTGCAAGATAACCCATGATTAAAAACACTTACAAATACATTTGCTTGAATGATGTCAGGAACTGAGATGAGCTGGAAGTTATGTCTTTTCACCAACCTCTCCAGGGTGTACTTAACTAACGCTCTCTCCAACTGGGCACCAGCACCTCTTAGATAGTATGATCGATGGCCTGTGATGTGGCCTAAATGTCTGTATGGAGATTGAAACAACACACATTGGTCGTTACACTACTTAACACCACAGTGATGAAACTATGAAATTAAAGAAAACAGATTTGCCCATCTTTCTCCTTCAAAAAACAAATGAAAAGGGAAACAAGAAGAGATACAAAACAAGAAACTTAGAGCAACACATCAGGGTTAATTCCTTCACATTCAACCATCAAGAATCACACATAGAGGCATATAACTACTGAAAATAAACATCACAAACATATTCTAAACAATTCTATACAGGTTCTCAGATTTTAAAGAAGATCGTCCTTTTCCCACATTCCAAAGGGTTCAAAGGTGCGGGTGTTGGCTTTGTCTTACAGCTGAACAAACCAATGTAGCAATCAAATCAAATAAATGAAATGTCAATTTGTTTTTGTCTGTTGTGTAACATGACTTCCAGGTGACTCTGTTAATGTGCAGTACTACTGTATAAACCCTACAATACATCATCTTGAGCTGTCAACCTTTACAACATTGACATTCTGACATACTTTATATTTATACAAAAAAAAAAAACTTTTTGCTTTGCTGTTAAAGGTGTATGAATGTATCATTAGATATATAAATATCTAATTTGGTGTTGGAGGGGGAGGGATGGGGTTAGGGTATTGGAAATGAGAGCATATTAGCAAGAAATGAAAGAGATTACCAATCTAAAAATGAGCATAATGAATGACATACTTTGTACGGATTATGTTCAGGTTCTCTCCAAGCTGTGCGTGATCTTTTATTGGAAAGTCAAATTTCCTCTTGACTCCGATTTCTTCCACAAGTCGTGGTTCATCAGTTTCATTCATTGGCTGAAAGCAAAAAGAGGATTTTCAAAAATATTATGAAAACAACAACTATAATAAGATACGTTTGATAGTAAAATGTAGTGAAAATTAAAAATAAAACAGATGGTTGCTGTGTGCTGAGGTCAGATGATTACTGGGTGATATTTGAACTCTTGTGCTGAGGACAGATAATTATTGTGTGCTATTTGAACGCTTGTGCTGAGGACAAAGAAACAATGACGAATGTAAAGTAGAACATATCTACTGTAAACACTGAAACAACCTTTATTTCAATTCAGTTAATATTTCAAGTAATTATATTTCAAGTAGTTCGAGGCATTTAAGTAAAGTTATGATAACAAATCAAAATAAGCCAAAATAGATCACAAAATATTTCCACCACTATGTTATCATATAATAGTGTGATTGCTTTTTCCAATGATGATCAAATGTAAATAAAACTTGTGTAAAATTAAGTTGGCCTGACGTTTCGATCCTAGCAGGATCTTCTTTAAAGGCTAAAAGGCTAAAGTAACAGTAACAGAAGGGACAAAAACATGCACAGAATACAGACAGGTTAATGAGCATGGTGAACACAAAGAGATAGATGGAAGGGGATTAGTAGACAAGGGATGGAGAGAAGAAATAATACTTATAAAGAAAACTCACTGTGTCAGGGTGAGTATCGTTTGGTAAAGCACAGACTTGCTCCAGAAGGAGTTGCTCTGTTTCCAATACTTGGGCTTTCAAACTGTCTTTTGAAACCTGAAAATTGAAACCAATCAACCATTTAATCAAGAGGAGGATTAAAAGAAGAATTCAATAACGTTTGGCAAAAATTCTGACTGCTCTTTCATACCACCTCCAATTAAGAAAAACAAAATAAACACAAAAAATGGAAATGATAAGGACGAAATGCATAGGAGCTGCAAGCCATTTCCTACAGAGGCGAAATATTATTGTTCTGATTATGTAATGGGTACAAAAAGGAACTAAAATTGTAATCCTTTTAACCATAGTTAATAACTGACCTTACTTATCTCAGCTTAAACCTTGCATAATTTGCGAATCTAAGGATGTCGACAGTTTGTCAGATGAAAGTTTGATCCCAGGCTACCACCATACCATCCACAGTAAAGCTCACCAGTATTGTTCCCAATGATGCTAGAAAGTCAAATGGCCCAAAGATTTCAACACGATATTTGCCACCCCCAAGGAAGTCTGCCTTGAGGAGACATTTAAATGTCTCACTGAAGACTCCTCTGAAATATTGCAGAAATTTTCAGCTTACTAAATATGGCGGCAATACTGATGACCATTAAAACAATTCTTTACTTTGCACTATTCTTGTGAAAAGTAAATTCTTCCCATAGATCTTTGATATGATTATTAAAGCTGACAATTAGCTATATAGACATTAAGTTATCCAAAATACAAGCTAGTGTTACTTACACCCACACCATTTGATGACTGGAGTTTTTCCTCGAGTTGTTTCAACTCCTTCCAGAGTGTAACCTGGTTATGAAAGTGCAAACAAAGCTATGAATTCATTTTATTGGAGAGAGAGATTGGACTAGTATTATTATGTACCCCAAAATGTTAAAGACAGCTCATATACTGTTAAAGTACTGTAAAACCTTTTGTTTTGCTGTCATCAGCATGCAGGTACTTTCTTAACATATTTAAATTGTCTAATTTGATATGTGCAATGTTTAACACCTATGACTGAGGATAATCCTGTATGAGATTAATTTAGAAATTTACTTTAATTTGCAATACAGCCTGCATTTTGTGGCAATGTATCCTTTTAAACATTTTTAAACAATTCATTATGAAATTAGTTACACCCACAAACATGTTTTCATAGCATGAACAACATGGATGGGATTTATGTTGCCTATAGGCAGTTTTTCACATAATCATAAAATAAATATCAGAAATGTTGAATCTGAGCTAGTGTTTCTTCATTAGCAAACCTTGAGCAATCAAGTTTAATTAACCACACGATTCGTGAATTTTTGAGGGCCTCTTTAAAAGTACTAAGACATGATTGCAACCAAACAGACAAATTATATTGCTTTCAAATATGGTTTTGAACTTTCTGAAACTTACCACCTTATAAACATCTGCATCTCCTTTTCTTTGCTGGATGTTCCGTGCTATCGCATCAGTATTGTTAAGGATATGGTTCATATCAACATCAGGTTTCACCGATTTAAAAAAATTCTTCCTATCCATAGAGGAAGATCTGTCTTCCCCGGAAGTTGAAGTTACAGTAGAGCTTTGTCTACAAAGAGAACAACGTCCTTGTAATATTCTCATAAGGGGAGTCACTCTGATCTTCATTGTTGGTTAACCGTGCCGCACTATTTATCGTTCACTGTGGAAGGAAACAGTCACCAAACCATTAAACCACTATTTAAAATGGTGGGGCTTATTCGCAGGGCAGCCCTGCGAATAGCCAGACACATACACCTTATTTACAAGGCAGCCCTGCGAATAGCTGGACACAAGCATGTTATTTGCAGGGCTGCCCTGCGAATAGCCAGACACATACACCTTATTCACAGGGCAGCCTTAGACTTGGTTAATGGGCTCAGTAACTTTTGGGGCTATTCGGGTTTGCTTTTGGGGCACCAGCTGGCTTTTGGAGAGTCTTAATTGGGAGCCCCTATATTTTGTGGAATTTATTGGCCAAGTTGGGAGTCCTATCTTAATGCTGCTAGGATTGGTTTTGGGAGCCTAGGGCCTTAAGCTTGAACCAGTCGAGCATTAGTACCGCCAACATAAAAAAAATGTCATCCCTCATTTTCACCTTTGTTTTGCAGAGTGACTGCTCATTTGCATGTAAAGGTGTGGGGGGGGGGGGGGGGTCACACCCTTGAACATTTTGGCTTTAAGGCAATGTCGGCTTTTGGGGAATCCCAAGGTAAGCTCCCTTAAAATAAGCTTTTAAATTTGAACTGCTGGGGTTCCAAAAATTAGCTTATGAAGTGGCTAAGACTATTTGGGCCCAAAAGGTTGGCTTTTTCAAGGCCCCTAAACTGACTGGTATCAATAGCAAAACCGGCCTTTCAAGCCCCTTTAATATGGCTTAAGTAGAACCTATCTTTAACGTTATGGGGCCATAAAGATTGGCATAATTGAGGACCCCAAAATTGACTTTTGCAGAAGCCCTTTTTGCATCTCATAAATCTGGGACCCTTAACATATGATATTTGATGTCCCTGAAACTGGCTTTTGCCTCATACACATTTTGAAATTGATATCAGTATGGGGACCCGAGAAATTTCCTAATGAGCCAGTTTCTTGGGGCCAACTGTTCCATCCTTTCATATTCTTAATCACTGCCTACACCTAACGTTAGCATGCCTAGGCAGTGGCAAACCATTGGTTAGTCCATTTAGCCTAGCCCAACAGTAACGCTTGCGACATGTACTTTAGGCTAGGCTACCTACGTTAGAACTTACAGACTTAGGCCCTAGGGCCTAGGCCCCTAGGGCTGATTCGTAATTTAATGTGCAAATGCAATTAAGTTCTTCTTATGTCAGTCGGTTCAAAAACAATATTTTTGAGGTCAAATGAATGAAGTCACATAAAAAATGATGTCATTGAAAGCCAATAATAAACCTATTTTCAAAATCGTCACAGCCCTGCGAATAAGGTGTCTGTGTATGTTATTCACTGGGCTGCCCTGCGAATAATCACTTCGATTTAAAATTGTTAGTACAGTATTTCATGGAAACTGTATAAACAAATTCTTGGCCTAAATCAATTCGAACAAATTTGCGTCAATTCATTCTTAGAGCCATGTGCTATATATGTGGGCAAATACCCAAAATCAGAATTCAGATGGGTAGATTTTGTGTCCATTGGCATTAATGTAAATAGATCAATAATTTGAATAAATTATATCAACATTAGCCTACTTTGTATTTAGAGCAAATTGGCCTAAGGAAATATCCCTGTTTAACACTTTACTATGTAACTCCTAGCATGTTCACGCAATAGACAAATTAAGCTATCAATTCCTACCGGAATATGCAACATAACAAAATAACTGGACTTCTAAATCGGTTGTGCAAGGGAGTTGAAATCAAATCCAACTAGGCTAGGCCCCCTCACATACATGTATAGGCTTTCTCGCAGTTAACTTAGGCCTAGTAACACTATGATAAGTGAACCGGGACATTGGAAATTGTCAAGTATATGAGTCCGAAACATTTTAAATATAAAGACATCAAGGACCGCTTCCAAAGTTTGCAAGACCCATAATTAGCATATATTTTACTTCAGTCTGGACGAAATAATGACCACCGTAACGTTTACTGTACCTGGTATTTCGCAAAACTACTACTAGTGTGTATGCCAAAGATAACGTGACATTTCATCTAGCTTTGAATTACCACAGAACACACATGTGTGTGTGTATCATAGAAATTGATAAGGATTCTATGGTGTGTATACATTCGATGTTCACAACATTTGACCTCTGATTCTGAGGCGCTAATACATATCACGCACGTAGCTCTGTCCCTGGACTCGAATCGGGCCGAGGTGACTTCTAATTAAGTACCATCGCAGGTAAGAGTACCCATTCGATGGTTTTAACTCTAACGTAAACTAACAATCAGGAGCGAGTATGAATTGCAAACTGTCTTTTTACGCTACTGATTAACTTACCTTTACGCTACATTCACTGCTCTGCTAGAATTCCTACAACCCTGTTAAAGTGTGATTGTGAAAACAGCATACTACTATACAGTGTACAAGTTGTGCTAATGTAAATATCACTTTAACTTCGAAGCCTAACTTAAGTTGATATGTAGGCAATGCCTATCAATATCACTCAAATGTAATACTCATCAACAGAATTGAGATTATTTTAGGCCGAAGAGTCGTGCTAGAAAAGCTTTCTGATTCATCAGTGTCACTTCAATGCTGCTGCTAGCTAGTGTATCTTGTGGAAATGTTGTGAAATATGTGTAGACTTTACTAAAGTATAGTCAGTATTGCTAATTTCGGAACACTGCCAATTTCGGACACCCCTAAGAAATGCACGATTTCACCATGACAACCTACAGGAAGAGCCAAATTTCACCA
>JAIPMN010004071.1:1676-17287 GCA_020650975.1 Apostichopus californicus | reverse complement strand
CGTTCTAACGGTTAGTATTCCCTTCTACAGGTTGGTATTCCGTTATACAGGATAGTATTTCGTTCTAACAGTTAGTATTCGTTCATAAGGTTAATATTCCGTTCTACAGATTAGCATTCCGTTCTGGTTAGTATTCCGTTCTAACGGTTAGTATTCCCTTCTACAGGTTAGTATTCCGTTATACAGGATAGTATTTCGTTCTACAGGTTAGTATTCCTTTCTAACAGTTAGTATTCTGTTCTACAGGTTAGTATTCCTTTCCGCAGGTTAGTATTCTGTTCTACAGGTTAGTGTTCCGTTCTAATGGTTAGTATTCCTTTCCGCAGGTTAGTATTCCGTTCTACAGGTTAGCGTTCTGTTCCACATGTTAGTATTCCGTTTTCAAGCTTAATATTCCATTCTAGCAAAGCAACTTCTTTCCTCTTTCCTTCTAATTTGTTCCCAGCCTCTCCCTTCCCCCTCCCCCACCCCCTGGTCCGGTTAACGGTACAAAATACAATGTGAAACAAAATTGTGTCCAAACCTCTCCAGCTGATTTTCCTATTGAGTAGAATATCTTGCCTGAGAGTCTGTTTAGGAGACCGTTCTACAGAGTATACATGTACTTAATGTGATATACAAAATCAGGCGTGCATATGAAAATAATTTGAACCATAGAAGTGAATATAAACGTAATGATGCTCACATGCAATTATCACGCGAGGATTCAACAAGTTCACGTTAATTATTGCCTTTGCATGTTTGACAATAGGACTGTTAGGATCTTCCTGCGAGTCCACTTGGAGGCCAAACCCTCCTTTGGCAATGCAGTCCATAGTCATGCTTCCATACATTCTGAATATAATAAGGATGGGAAATGAAAAAGAGGTTTCAAAGTGACTAGAAAATGCAGATGATTTTTAGAGAGCACACCTCCATCTCTCCAATTTCCAACTCTTCTCATTTTTGACCTTTGACTCATTACAGTAAGTCCCTGATTTGGGGGATATGTTGTGTATTTGATATTCATATTGTGTGACCTTATATAGTTTCATCGGTTCTCTGGGTTGTTAAGTGTACCATTGGATCACACATGTTTAAACATGAGAGAACTTAAAGGAATTGTCTGGTGGAAGATTTTGATACATTGTCCTTGTAGTTATGATTTTTCTCTTTCTAACCATGTAAAAACTGTCCCCATTCGACGTCTTCTTATTGTAGAAATCTGGTTTTCAAATTCACTTAAAATTAAGGAAGAAATTAATCTGTATACAAACGCGGTTTTTGTTGTGATTACTGTAGGTACTGTACGTGGGTGCGTGGGTTGTGGCCCAATATGCATTAGCGTAGATGACGTCACGTTCTGTACTGTTCAAATCATATTGGAAATGTCCATCCTTAACAATTAAAATATCGTTTCTCTGTCAAACGCAACATTAGCGTTCTCATACTTTGACAACATGTTTGGAAAATTATTTATCATTTTTTAAGGTAACTTCTTTGGGCCACCAGACAATCCTTTTAAACAAGTAGACAATCCATGGAGTGGCAGATGTCATTTCAAACTTTTGGTATATGATGATTGATAAAAATAATATCATCACTCTCACTCACCCACCAATGTTTGAAGTAAATGAACCTCTTATAATGAAGTGACCTTTGATCATATCCAGCAAGGTTGAAATCCATCGGCCTTATGGTTCAAAAGTAGTTTTTGGAATGTTCTTTTGCACAAATTTTGGTAACGTTTGATCTTTCACCTCCATCATGTGACCTTTGACATTTTACATTAATTAATGCACTGTTGATATGCAAAGGTTTTGAGGTTTTCGGCAATACTTTCATTTTGGTAGATACATGTAATAACGAAAATGCTGCTTACTGATTATTTGATGTTTGACCTCTGACATTTCAACCTATGCCATCATTAGTCATCAGTGGCGGAGCGTCCATACAGTCAGGGGGGGCGGATGCCCCCCCTGACGGACTCAAATGGACTGCTGGCGCCCTTTTCAGCTATTTACTACTTTTTACTTATTCGTGATTATTGACTTTTTTATTGCGCTCTCATCTACCTATTGACATTTGTCACATTTTGTTGGCTATGACAACTATTTATTCTTCGTTTATCTGCAAATTAGCAAGGCCCGGAAAGGGTCATTTCCGGCGATCTAGGGCGTTTCTTTTCTCAAAAAATTTCTGTACGCTCCGCGCCAACCTGTGGTGGCGCTTCGCTTAGATAAAGTCAAAAGCGCCCATACAGACCATTCTCGCCCCCTCTGACCAATACCCCTAGCTCTGCCACTGTTAGTCATGAAATGGAAGCACCACATCCCATGACCATGCATACAGCCACCAAGTTTGATATCAATCGAGCCTTCGGTTTAGGAGGAGTTTGTAATAACTTTTTTGATCACACAAATTACACAAAGTACAAATGTACACCAAGGAAGATGAACAAATCAAGATAATCATAATTGCTAGAGAATAAATCTATGAAAATGAGAAGGAAAAAATAATAATTAAGGCTCACTCTAAGTCATTTATGCATAATCTATAAAGGTGCTGAAGAAACCAATTTTGGTATAAATTGTAGAGCAAAATGATACAAGTTGTAACCATTTTGATCAACTTGAAGTGACAAAAAGTTCTTTGGAGCATCTCGAATGCAAAGTCCAATACTGTACATGTATAAAAAGTTATCCTAGTGGAATCTAAAGAAAAGAAAGTGATGCAACACATATTTCTACAGTCTACTAATACAAATGTCCACTGTCCACTAATACAGCCCACTAATACAAATGTCATTCTAAACTTCAATGCAATTTGCCCTTGGGCATGGAAGACAGGACTAATATATTGCTTTCTTAATCGTGCTTTTGATGTCTGTAGCAATTGGTCTCCATTCCATGAAGAATTATCCAAATTAAAGAAGATTTTCTCTAATAATGGCTATTCTAATAAGATTTTCGATGATTGTGTCAACAAATTCCTTTTTAAGAAGCTTGGTCCAAAAGAGGCTAATCAGGATAAAGAGGATGATGATACTAAATACATTATAAGTATTCCATTCATTGGACACCCATCACTGATTTTCAAAAAGTCTTTAAGTAATCATCTTAAACACATCAATAAGAAGTGCTTTGTTGTATTCAAAACTTTCAGAGTTGGCAATTATTTTTCCCTGAAGGATATGATTCCTATGGCACTCAGAGCTAATGTCATTTATTCATTCAAAGGTTCTTGTGACAGGAATCAGGCTTACATTGGTAAGACCAAGAGGCATTTAGCTGTGAGAGTCAAGGAGCATCTTTCTGGGAAATCTGCCATCTTTGAACATATAAACCAGTGCAGAGATTTTAAGACCGAAAGCAGCATAAACAATTTTCATGTTATAGCAACTGGCAACTCAGACTTTGTGATTAAAATCAAGGAAGCTCTCTACATCAAAAAACTTAAACCAGTTTTAAATAGTCAGCTATTCCAACATGGATCCTCCTACCTACTCAATGTACTTTAAACTTTGCTACATTTATCAACATGGTTAAAATCATATCTATGTTATAACGAAATGGCTACAGAATTATGGAACTATATATTTTTAATGCCTTACTCTACCTGAGGAGGAAGATGAGATATCTTTGAAACCGTTCGAACAAACATGACGCTTGTAAATATTATTGTTTTGTGTTGCTCATTTATTTGGTTCTGTTTAGTGGAATCTGCACAGTGGGTATGAGACCTATCCAGGGCTTTGCAGTACTGATGTAGGCACAGTGAATCTGTGACTTCACTGGCATTTCTTATATAGTTTTTACTTTGTCTGTGTTGCATCTACTTACAATAAGTTAATATTGGGATTTATAAGAGGGTGTCAAATAATAAGAACAAGCCATAATAACTTACTCCTTGACTTCAATATCTGGATTAGTGGCTACTTTAGCCTTCATGTGCTTGATGAGGGCATCACAGCTGTCATTGAGGAGAGCAGCAATCTAAATTCCAAGCAAAAAATAAACAAAGATCAACAATTGTACAGGGAACTGTAGTAAATACATATCTTTTGAAGAAGTATGGATAAAATCATAAAGAACTAAGAAGCTTTTATTGTATGCTCTTAATATAGCTCTTGAAGAAAAGTTCATACTCTGAACACTGAAAGTTCTGATAGAGAACTCTACCTGATATAGAGAATGCTAATCAAAGACTAACATGGACTGCAGGGTGGGTGGGGGGGTGGGGGAGGAAGAGCTCTGATGGAGGTCTAAGTGTGATCCCCCTAGAAGCTGCAGCACTTATTTCTTGTTCTCTCACAATTGTTTTTTTAAGAGCAAAGCCAGAAGACGGTATAAGAAATTGCCTGGGATTATTATTTCAGACCCCATGGTGGGGGTGTCTAGTGGCAAAGTCCCAAAAGATGCCAATGTAGAGTGTGTTACAATCCCTTACCATTTAATTTGTAGGTTACTACTGTAAAATGCACTTGACATTTGATCTTGCGATTCTGTGGAATGTTTTCTCTCGACATTCACTTCATCCAGTCCTTTTGGCATTCAAAACAACGTACAGAAAATAACAAAACACTGAATACCCCCTTTGTTTATGATCACTCGTTGTGCAAAGAAAAAATATATTGCAAATACCTCCAAATGTTTATGGACCATGAACATCAAGGATCTACAATTTTGAATTAAAATCATGGGGGAAAAACAGGCTGTTATCTCAAAATCTTGACCAGCAGTATGTTGAATATCAATACTCATTTCCCATCTTCCTGTTGATATAATAACAGCCTGCTTCACTGAGAAAATTACATTAACATAAACTCAACAAAAAGAGAAGAAAAGAAAGAAAAGAATAGAACCAATGCTTTGATATTACAATCATACGTGCGCATCCAATTATCTTCACAGTTGTCTTTTAGCTTACCGGTTTCATTTTGCTGGCACTAAATGCTGGTGTAATTGTGTTTCGTACTTGCTTCCATCTTGCACCTTCCAATCTAGTAAGTGCCTTATTCACAGGGTAATCATCAAATGCTTGTGGCTGAAGAAATGACATGTCCCATTAGAATACAAGATTTAAACAAGAATCAGAAGGAGAGAACACATTTCTTGCCATGTATTGACAAATAAATGACTATATTAAATACCGATATCAAATACAAACTTTAAACAAGAATAGTACTCTAAAGATGTGAGCGTTTATTTATGAAATTATATGTCTCAAAGTGACAGTGCATTGTAAATTGTTCCACCAAGGTAATCATCAGACACAATTCTGACATTCACAGCAGTAATACCTAGCTACAGTTGTCCTATCATGAGTTGCTGTGCAGTTCAATGTACAACACTTTATAGCAGTACGACTTACAATTCTTAGTGTGTTTTATTTAAGTCAAGGACCCGAAAATAGGTTAGCAATTTAGAAAGCAAACTTGGAGTACTAGCTATCTACAGTTCAAGTTGCCTACTGACAGGCAGTCAATATGGATCCTTTCTTTATTGTTTTAAGAATAACATCAGTTGAAGTTGACAGGTTTTGCACCAAAAGTGAACTTGGAGGAAATATTTATTCTGTCATAGAAGCACACTGAACATTTTCTTTTTATGGTTTTTCTTCATGATTTTCATCCAATTTCCTGCTTCAAACTTGGAGTTCATTTCAATATGCACACAACTAAGTTGTTGGCACATAGTTAACTTCAAATCCCCTTTAGGTAAAGTTGGAACTCCAATCCAAGGTCATGACAATAAAATGAAAAATAGAGTAAAACAACATATTTTTGTTGTCAGTGTGCAACTATGATATCACATCTGTCTTTTTGCTTTCAATCTCACTTTAAGGTAAACAATGTGAAAATTTTAATTGTCAATAGCTCAGTAAGAACATGAAGGAATTTCTTGCAAATTTCACTGGGATGCTTTAGAATACGTTCCTCTTGAATGAGTCAAAAGTTAATTTTTCTCTGAACCATTTGTTTTAAAGGCAAAATACATTCACAGGAAAATCTGTTTGGTCTGATTATAAACTGAAAAGATAAAGCAATATAAACCTTAAAAATATAGAACCTAGAGCCTTGTATCCTAGATACGAAGGGTGAGACAAATACAAACATTTTAAGCTGGATTAACTTAAATACCAACAAGTCTGTCAATGATTAGCTTGAACAAATAAAACTGACTCACAGAAGTAAATGTTTGATACGAAGGGTGAGACAAATACAAACATTTTAAGCTGGATTAACTTAAATACCAACAAGTCTGTCAATGAATAGCTTGAACAAATAAAACTGACTCACAGAAGTAAATGTTTGAAACAGATGCTATATCTGTGATAACGTGGGACGAAGGCCATTCCCATTTGTCTAGCTACTAACAGTAGCAGTATAACAATGTGTGTAGGACGTTGTAATGTGTATGCTTGATATTACAGTTCTGTACTCAGTGTATAGCCATTCCATCGTTATAGACTGATCAAAATGAACAGATCATGAAATATTGTGTGGCAAAAGTTTGACTCAAGTGAAGTCTTTAAATTGACATCCTTGGCTTAATGAGTCCATGCTTGCTAGTTTTCTTTGACGTTTGCATAAATCTAGTGTTAAATAACTAACATTGGTATGAAATGAAAAGACTGTTTTTCTTGATAACATAATGGCATCTTACCCGACGATTGTGAAAACTAGAAAACTTCCGGACAAGGATTTCTTTCAAGATGTCTGCATCGCCAATAACAACAATGGGTGAACTACCAAGTAAAATCCTGTAGAACGAAGAGATGACCAAAATTCAGACTGATTTAAGAGGGGAGGGGGAGGGGGACGAATAGATTTAGTTTTGGGTGTGAAGCAGACCAATTAGAGCAACTTCCATATCTGCAGAACTTACATTTTTGCTTACATTCATGGATCATCTGGTGTCAGGTACAAACCCCATCACAATATCTTGTATTATTTAGCATTGTACAAGCATAGATAAACCTATGTTGTTTGCAAGCAACATATTTTTGCCAGATTATTTGTTGCTTTATTGCCCAGATGGGCATGTGTTGCCATCATGGCACATGATATCCAAAAACTTTCTTTACATTTTTGTTATACATAATTTGTTGGTTGGATAATCTCCCTGAAATGAGACAAGCTTTTGGATTATTCTCTATGTTCTGAAATCAATGCTTCATCAAAAGAAATTGAGTTTCATTTAATTCTTTTGCCCTTAATAATGTCACTCGCTCTGCTGTTGCCAGGTACAATGCATCATCAGTTAAAACTTCCTATCTTCGGGATTAAAGATGCTATCAAGATAAATGATTTAGTGCAGTTAATTTACAGCATTTGCTTTTCAAAGTTACCTTGAGCTTTGATGAGAACTTTGATAATGTTGAGTACATTTAATTGCGCAGCACTGCGTAATCAAACCTATGGCTGCACTGTAGAGTGCACCGCTGTAAGATAAGGTGACCAGACGTCATACATTTCCAGGGATGTACAGTCCCCTGATCACATCAACATCGTCAACAAGTCCCCTGATTTATTGGAAACAAATATGGTCAGCTTACCATATATGACCTGTATTGCACCTGTAGGCTGTATACCAATGCATCAGCTGGGACCACGAACAATACCATGCAGGATACTGTACAGTAAAACTATTGCAAAGGTGCTTCATCTGACATGCTCCAAATAATAATAATAATGAGATTTATAGAGCGCCAAATCAGTAGAAAAAAGTCACTGCTCAAGGCGCTTTACAAAGAAAGCAAATTAATTACAAAAGAACTAGTGAAATATAGTTATAGTTATATATATCACATATATTCAATACATTATTACGGAGTTATGGATTTTAATACATGTATTAAAAACACTCACATATATCAAGACAGGAAGAGGTCCATAACCAAACCCAAATACTGACCCAGAGACATACTGTACCCAGCAAATAAACCAAACAATCCATATTAACTGAAGAAGTACAGTGGGTTGGACAGGAAATATTAGCATAACCAATGTCCCTAAAGATGTTGGGAGTAAATCCATGTGAATACCCAGGCAGACTAAATGACACTTAAAGCAACCATAGTCATCCTTGTCTATAATGAAAGATAACACTTTGGAAGACACATTGCATGCTGTGTATAATTCTACTAAAAGGAGTGTATCAACACTGAAGTTGACTTGCCATTGGCTCAACAGGAAAAGGGTCAACATACAAAGGAAAGTTGCACAAGAAGCATAAGACTAGAAAACCAAACTACAACTGCTACAGACTGACTTACCCAAATATTTTACCACGTTGCTTAGCCGACCGATGAATAAACTGTGTGAAACCCTAAAATAGGAAAAAATTGCAGAAATAATATTTTGTGAGTTTCTCTCTCGCAATATTTCATGGGAACTGAGACTGACGACCATCCCAATTCAATGAAGACATCATTTTACAAGTTTCAGTTTGAAATGTCTTTTCTTTTCTTTTCACCGGCAAGCAAGACTCTTCTAGGTTCAAAAGCATTAAAGACTAAGTAAATCAGATCCTACAATTAATGAGTCTATTTTTTATTATACTAACTCAGATATTTACTTGAGCATCTCATCACTGATTCACTTTCAGAGAGACCAAAAAAGTTTAAATATGATCCTAAGGACTTAGAACCAGGGTTGTTTTACCAGTCACATCATTTTGAGTCCACAGGTCGAGTCAAGTCATTGCCAGTGAATTTTGTGACTCGATGGATTCTTTGACTCCAGTCACTATTTTTTCTAAGAGGTTATTAATTTTTTTTTTAACATAGAGTCACTTCATTTTGAAAGTTATCGCTCGTTTAATATGCAATGATGTTCAAAAGGTTTCTTTACAATTTGACAAATGATGTGATATCCCAAAGCTCCAGGTGCAGTTGTTTTGGAGAGCTTAAACACCTCTCCAGAAAATGTGGTTTTCCTTCAGTTCGTACAATGGACATGTATGTCGTTGACAATTAATGCATTAAACTCGGCTACACATGCCACATTTGATGCATTTCCAGCAATTACTTAAGTCTGTACACATTTCATTCACATTAAACACAGAAATATAACCATACTCCTTGTAAACAATGCCAACTGATGTACCCCAATAACGATGCCACACATACCTCTAATACGAACTTGTGGTAATGTCCAAGGAATGGCAAGATGGTATCACATGGTATACCCCTTTGTTTAAAGTATGATTTCCTCCAGTAATCATAGCTTAAAAGAAAGAAAAAGAGAGACAAGTTCAATCATAATGATCAATGTTATTAAGAGAGACAAATTATGCAATACTCTTTAGACCATTCAAGCCAAATTAAAGTGCGAATGAAGGGATTAAAGTGTGAAATAGTCAGTGAAATATGTCTGCTGTTGAGATTGCATCTCCCATGAAACATGATTTGTTTTTGCTTTGAAAATTTCAATATTTCCAAATACTGAGCTAACTGATAAACAAAGTGATTAACCGAGGTTGTAAATGTCATCATGCTATGGCCAAGAAATGTGTATTACTGCAAGACTAGTGGTTAAGTCACACTGTAGCTTAAGATGAAAAAGCTCTACAGTAATCACGATCCCTCACAGTCACTCCTCGAAAGAAATTTGCAGTTATTTTTACGACGCTTAAGCGACCACAATTGCTTATGGATTACAACTTTCACGTCGAGTGGCTTCCAACTGAACATTTTAACTCAAATTTGGAATCTTTTCAATTTAGAAAGTGATTTCAGATGGGAAAACCATAGATTGTTCCTGGATGACAAAGCCACCTTACTAAGACCCGGCCAGGGATCGAACCCTGAACCACCTGATTGCTAAGCCTCATTGCTTCAAATGCCACTGCCTTTATCTACTCGGCCACAGCACCGGTATTTATATAGATCTCAATATATACAACATAGGCTACACTAGAAAAAATTCATGCTAAACTTAATACAGTCATGGATTCAACTTCAAGTAATGATTGGAGGTTAGATCTTCTTGATACAAGTGTCACTAGAATGGCTCGCTCTGTTACAGAATGTTATTTGACAGAGTGAGACTGGGCATTATACAGTGGTTCAAATTATAGAGATTGTGTTAAATCCATACTCCAGCATATAGCGTTTAGATTGTAGAGTTATCAAGGCAAAATTGTTAATACATCTACCCACATATGCGTCAGATTATTGTTTTGGTTTCAATCAGACTTAGAAAGAGATGGGACATCGATGTTTTCACTTGAATTTTCATTGGTACAATCCTTGCAAATGGGCCATATGTTTGTCAAAAAAGTATTGTTATGATTGTGTGACTATATACTACACAATATTTCACAAAAACATTTGTTTAGACCGAAAATTGCAATTGGATGCTTAATAAAGGCTTTCATAGTAAGTATATCATCCCACGAATCTACTGACCAAGGTCATACATGTATACACTATAGTAATAAACATAGCCTAGGCAGAACAATTGGCCAAATCATGTAGGCCTTGAAAACTTTTGAAATCAAATCATACTACTGTAATGTGTAAGAATACTAATGAGCTAGAATATTTATGCTGTTTTCCACCATTATCTCTATCCCTTAATCCTGTTTTGCAATCTCCAGTTAATGAACCCAATTGCTTCTCTCTTAATACACATCTCATCACACCTATAATGTTAAGCCCCAGCTACATACATGTGCTCAAGCTTTGCTTAAAGGTATTGAAGACTCGCCCAAAACGTGATACCTTGTTATCTTTTATCCAGAGCTGAGATGTCCATCGCTGCTATGTACACTGTGCTGTGGGTATTGACAGTAGCTGTGTATTGACTGTACACTATAGTGTCTATATAATTACTGACGGTAGCAAGCGGTGGGTGTATTTTCTGGGATCGATGGTGGTGTCTAACACTTCTGTTACACCTATTCGAAACTAGGTCACATTACCGGCAGGCGACGTTTGTTTGTGCGCGAGGGGACTAACTTCAGACATCTATAGGTAAATATACCTTTTTCCCTACTGTATACAGGTACCTGGGAGTTTGGTTCAGTGTACAGTTAACCGCCTACTGTAGGTTGAATACAGTGGGTAAAATGTCAGTGTAGTGCTCGATGAGTTACATGTTAATGTTTTACTCCTACATCGTCTTATAACTTTCAGTGTATGGTAGTGAATACATATGACTACCACCATACTCTTGTGGGCTGACATTATTTCTATTCTAATTTAAGTAAGACCACGGTCACACATATAAAATTGCATCTTCCGACCATCGTTTCCTAACTATAGTCGGACCACTTAGTTAAGAGCCTGGCTACTTGGGTTAAATAACTTAGTATATAGCTGTCGGCTACAAGATCTAATTCGTTCAGGCTACATCAAGAATGGTAACAATCTTTACGCATATAAATGAGCACAATTTAACAGTTGAGAATTGAAATGAAGTCTGAAGTTGATAGGCTATACATGTGTTGCAGTGCTAGTAGGCGCAAACCCTTAACGTTATCCATCCCGACCTGTTACTGTGTTACGTGATGTGAACGAACTTTGCCTCTGACGCAGTTTTCATTATAACTTGAAACCCTAAATAATACTACCTAAATAGGTGAAGTAGCAGCTCACAAAGCACGTAAAATATACTCACACGCACGCTATGATAATCACAGAAGCGATTAAGACCCACGTAGTCAGCTCCATTATTGACTCTATCAGCTTTTGCTAGCTTTCTCTTCGTTCCTATATGTACAAATCTCTTTATGTTTTACAAATTGTGACCAAAGATGTTTCATCTCCTCATCTTTGGTATGACAAAGTTACAAAAATAGCAACAAATCAAACAGATTGCGCAATGATATTGTTAGGGTGGCATACTCCTATTAGGGTCTATATCAATCCGCCGAGTGTTCTCCTGTCTAAGGAAAAGTGCCAAAAAGCAGTAAGAGAACAACTTTTTTTTATATGTTACCAATCATGATCTGGTTTTTATGTGGCTTGTATATTGAAGAGCATGAATAGAAGTACAAGTGGTTGATTTGAATCAATTGAGGCAATCTTACACCCCTTTAGGCCTCGCAGGAGCAGAGTACGAAAATTGTTTACTACTGAGTGAAGAGGTTTCTTTACAATACAAGTGACGAAACTTCAGACTCACATAGCAAACAATCTGCAATGTCATGATACGGAAAATTGATGGTGCCATGAATGACCAACTTGTCATGCAACTACCAAGTGATGGGATGACGTTTAGCTAGAGAACTTTTAGTTACATTACTTAGTTTTTAATTGTGTAAGTCAGTAGGGCTTTTAATACAGGTTTGTTACCTTACTGTGTCATACCCACTGAACTAAAATAACGTCTCGTCAATGCTTTAAATTAGTAACCGAAAATGACGGCTGGCAGGTTTCTTGTCTAAATGATATTTGTCAGCATATCAAACATGAGGTCTGTGCAAGCTTCACTGTCTTGAGATACTGAGTTCACAAGGTTTCCACATCTGACCTCTGTGGACCCAAATTTGTACTCTATGTGGTACACCAACATACTAAATATCAATCTGTGCAAGCTTGCTTCATTAAGGTTTTAATAATTTCACACCTGTTTGACCCAAATTAACCTTTGACTTTCACTAAAAAAGAAGGCTTTATTGACTCGAATGTCTTGAACAGGGTCGGTAAGAAAACAAACAGTTTTAAAAATGAAACTATTTCACCTTCACCGTACGACTAAGTATAACATAGAGTGAACATTCTCATGCAACGCCATAATGTAGTGCCGGGGCAGTGAAAAGTGGTTGAACTTATAGGCTACCAGGGACTTGAAAGTACTTTCCTGACAGACTGTAGTCATAACACTAATATGTTCCTCGGTTGAACCTTGATCCTCAAAGTAGCCATTCCGGAAAGGCAATGATACACGTACATCAAAACAATGATTTCCTCATAATAACATTACATGTAATGCTGGTGTGTTTTTTTAAAAAAAAAATCGTTAGTCGTGTAAAGTTCGCTCTCAAGGGGAAACAGCATTATAATCATAGAAAGGACGCTCGGTTAGTTGAGACGCATTGTACATTTTATTATAAACATTCAAAATCGGTGTTTATTATGACTCACCGAAATCGTGATCCAAGATAAACTTGCTGTGATATTCATAAACACACATATTCACAAACTGTTCTTTATTGTTACGAAGGAGTCATTGGTAATTTTGAAATACATCCATGATTCCTCTTATCCAAATGGATAAAACTGCCAAGAAGCCATTAAACACATTTTATATGTAACAAACTGCTTTCATCAAATGTTGTAATTAATATTTTTGGTAACATGAAACATTATTGATTAAATAATCTATACGGGACACTGTCATGGTGTTAGAGCGTGTTATGCTACATAATTGTAAGAGATTTGAAATACAATATGTATAGGCTAACGGCTAAACCTGATAGGAACCATATAATGACCTAGCTAAGACAACATAAGACGTTTAATCAGCTCCATGAAGTTAAACAAATCGATCGTGTTATTGTTCATCTGTGATAAGTTATAAATATTTCCATTGAGTTTCGAAACTAAAGTCCTTGATGTGGGCTAAATTATTGGCGAACCATTTAAAGTAGTCTGGTAAGTCCAGTAAATCATTATGCATTTAGGATTCAGTGTTTAGTATTTTTCTGTTTGTAAGTCCTCAGTATATAGCAACTGGCCATAAATGTAACACATGTTAAGAAATTATAACACACATCAGTTTTAACTGAACCATTCGTCGTGAAAAAGTTACACAATTTCGATCAAATTAAAAAATAAAATGTGGCTAAGATAGAACTTCCAAATTTCAAGTTAAGACATCTCCACATTTCGATATATAACGTCAAGAATTTATAACTTATAAAATATTTGAAAATAGACATTTCAAGAACAAATTTTGATGTAGAACGTAATTCGACAATAATTGAGCCACAGTTGTCGACAGTTTGAGATTAAATGACTAGTAAAATAAGTTTATTTAACCAAAAAAATCCAAATTTTGAGACACAAGAGTAAAATGTCAAGAAAGACCTCAAACAAGAAAGAAACATACTGAACATGGGAACAATTTCGAGAAACAAGTAGACGTTTCAAGCAAAAGACTTGACGTCTGGAGGAAGATGTTATTCTGTGGGGGAAATGATGTAAGATTGTTTCGCTATAATTGCTAAATTGGAATGTGGGAGAATGAAAGCAAATCGAAGGAATAAGGGCATCTGAAAACGGCCCATGGCTTGCATTTGTACGTGCACTTGAAATATGTGAAAGATAAATATGTGGATATTTAATCGATTTGCAAATATTAGTTCAAATATTTCTGTGTGACCGAGATCCAATCTTCGTCATGAAGAATGTATACAGTTGCGTACAGGGTCGGACTGGGTCTTAAAACCGGCCCGGGCATTTTTCACCTAGACCGGGCTGTTATTCATTGATATGCTACTTACATAGTGATCGCCCTCCTGATGGAGGGGTCTAAGGGGAGGGGTCTCCCCCTCCCCATTGAGATTTTTTTGAAGTTAAGGAATGCCTAGATACAAAATGGTGCTATATTTCTCAAATTTGTAGGTTACAATAATCATTTAAAAATGACCCAAAATTAATTTTCCACAAGCAACACTTGATTAAACTGGTAAAGTTAAAAACGTAAACAAAAATAGACAAAAAAAAAAGTTTTAGCCTGGATTTAATTTAGTTTTTCAAGCATTTTGTAACAACATGCTTGCAAAAAATGGAAATAAACCTAAATAAAATCCATTAGCACGGACGGGTTGCCAATACCACGTTCTTTTGTTACGAACTAACAGACTAACTAACATGGTGGTTGCATGAGCTGATTCCCACAGTTAAAAATGTATTTCTACACAGCCCGTCTGTTATGGACTGTAATTTTTACCAGGCTCCCCAGCCCACCGGCCCACCGGGCATTGCCCAAATGCCCGTGTGGCCAGTCCGCCACTGGTTGCGTAGCAGCAGTAACAGCCACTAGGTATATGTGAGCAGAAATTGAATAATGAATAAACAATTATTTCAAATGTTTAATCATCTGAACAGAACAGAAAACCTTTCTGCTTGTTTAATGGCTATCCTTTATATTTGATGCACTGCAAAATTCTACAAAAGTTGCTATTAAAATCCTTATGCAGGAAATTTTATCATGGGGTGCTTAAGATGTGGACCTTTTTTTCTGAACACAGTCCAGGGGAATGGGTCAAATTTTGGAGGGGAAAAAATGGTGCTATATCTTGCAATTATTTCAATTTGACACAAACAATGAAATCAATTGCACTTTAAAAACAGGAAATAAAGTGACATAGATGCATTAGATTTAAATTTGCAGAAATTACGCAGAAATATTTTTCATATTAGGCGTGCTGAAATAACTAAGCTTGCTTTTGCCATTGTTTTCTCTCTGTTCACACACTCTCTCTTCTCATGGGTCTCAGATTTGTCCTAACCATTCTATTCCCAATTTGTGTCGAATATACCTGACTCACAAGGGCGGCGGAAGCACTTTTAATCTGGGGGGGGGGGGCACCAACGTCGAAGGGCACTTTGTTAGAATGTTAGAAGCCTTGTGGTAGTAAACATAGGCGTAGGAGGCGGGGGGGGGGGGGGGG
>JAIPMN010004069.1:10757-28106 GCA_020650975.1 Apostichopus californicus | reverse complement strand
TGGCAGGGTTGAGAAAATTCTGCGCACCAAAGAAACCATCCTGTTGCCCCGTGAGTATTATGACGCGTTTGGTGAGGTCGGAAGGGTGATGATCTATAACATTGACTGGGTGGTGTATGACTTTAAGTCGGTTGTCAGCCAGAACTTTAGGGCAGTCCCAACTTTCAAGATAACTGAAGCGAAAATTCTGGAAATCCTCCCGCCTCCTGGTCTACTCACTGTCAAGAACTTCTACGCTGCTACAGGTTGCCAGCACAGTCTACTGAAGAGAGGTAGACAGTGGAACCGGTTTCAGCCACAGCAGTTAATGGACATGAACTGTGTGAAAGCTGCCAAGAAGAATGACGTAGCGAGGCTTTTAAAAGCCATGGGACAGGATACAGTCGAAAGTGTGAAGGCCTTCTATGACCCTATTTGCATGTCTGGTGCTGACAACAGTGTTTGAAATGACCCAAGTGAGGAATCCGATGAGCCTGAGTGACTAAGAATCACTTTGAAGTGGCTAAGAGATGACAGCTGAAATGAGTGTTGCTAGTTGTGAATGTACCTGTCACAAATCAGTCTGGCAGAGCAGTCCCATTTTGATACAGTGAGCGGGGCCGACTTGCTAATTTTCCTTTTTGATTTGGACTATTTTTTGTGTTATTATTATCACCATTATTGTTACTAATCAACATTATTATAAACATTCCTGTTATTTTTATCAACATTACTGTTATTATTATCAACATCATTAGTTCAGCCATGAAATGGTAGCGAAACTAATGTAATGAGGCTGTGTGTGTGTCTGTTTGTGTTTCCGCGAAGTTGCTGATCTCATCGCCATGTTTTCGTGTGTGTGTGTACTTCCGAATCAATGAATGTAATGATACTGTGTGTGTGTGTGGGTTTGTAAACGGCGTATATTGGGGATACACACAGGAAAAAGTACCCGTGAACTGGGGCTACCGCGCCGAACGGGGATATCCCCGTTTTTATTTTCATTCGGAAAGCACTTTTTAGACTTCTCGGAGCACGCCCTCAAATTTTCGGGGCAGTTTGAGCACTATCCTCGGTTGGCCGTCAAAACGTCTTTTTGCGTGTGTTAAGTGTGTAAGTGTTGCATATAGTCTATTTCCACACACCCGTAAAGCTACGTCCCCGATCGCGAGAGATGATGACCACTTCACGTGTGTCCCCGATTTCATCCAAGTCACTACTTGTCAGCTACATAAGGTAGATAACACTTGTGATTTTCTTTATTAATGTTTGACAAAAATCCCGTAGCAGTTTTACGGTTTTGCTCAATAAGCTTAAGCGCTGCAAAGTTCCACCGATCGTCAGTGGTTAGGCACATGATAGGTTAGAAATAGGCTAGGCTAGTTAACATTGTTCTGTCATAAGGCCTATACCGGAGGAGCTTAGCTGTTGGCTACTTGTAGTTGTATCGTTACTTTGCGCAGCTTATTTAGTATCGTAATTCTTACTACAGCTGCAGTAGACATGCTATAATGTCAAAGCACATGTCTACACGGGCCTAACTAGATACAACGTTAGGCTACTAGTACTACTGTACCTTTAGGCCTAGACTATGTAAACTAGGTTAGTACTAGGAGTAGGAGTACCTAGGCTATTCTACGTAGGGTATTGCCTTTAACAACAATGACACACTACAGTAGCACTAGCAGTGAAGACTTCCTTAAGTTATTTGCAAGTGGTTGACAAACTAATGACTGTCAGTGTCACTCTGAGCAGTGTGACAGCTATTTGGAAATTAAAGTGTTAGATGTCAATGTTGTCATGTCATATATTGATTCATCGGCAGTGGTTGGGCATTTTATACTAAAGAGCTCCAGTGACATGGCCAAAGTTGTAGAGATGTGTTGTCACTTTGGCTATAGATACAACTGCTTTCACTGTGACTTCCTCAAAGAATGGTCTCTTTGTTTATGATGAATCATCGTTCCATTCAGTCTACAACTTCAACATTTTACATTGCTTGAACTTTGAAGATGCCCATATCTAGGCTAACTTAAGTTAAGAGTTAGCCTGAGAAAAGAGCTGGTAAATTAAGTTTGATGTTAGTTATTTTCTATCACTGCACAGAGTCCTGTACCTAGTTATTAGGATATTTCATATAATCCAATTAGGGAACATAGCCGATTCATAATTCTCAGTGATATGTGGAACAAATGTTAAAACTATTAGGCCCACAAAGTTTGCAGTGACCTGTAATAGGCGTCATGACATGGTCTGAAGTAGAACTAGAAGCAAGCTTGAGTGTATGTATTCTGCTATATAGCCATGCATGGAGTTTATTTCTAAGGCCTTTATTTTCAATGATACTTACTGAAAACAGTTTCTGTGTGGATGTAGGGCAATACATAAACTTTTAAAACAATTTGTCATGAGGGGAACAATAAAGTGAGGGTCTGATAATTTAGTGTGATCTAATTATGGAAGCGGCAAGCTGTATGCCTACAAACATATAAGAGACATTATTAGGAACATGCTACAGTATAATCCTTTTTGGCAAACATTTTACCATAGGTTCTCACTCTCAGTACTGTAATATCACATTTTTACAGCAGAAGTGTCACTGTTGTGGGCAAGTTCTGATTAATGTAAAGCCATGGAATGGGGTTGGGATGTTGGGAGCAATTTTGAATTTAGACAAAACAAAAATGTCCTTGTGAAAATTTTAAGGAGCTTGAACCATACGTTGAGAACTGGAAGTAGCTTATAAGTTAGCCCAATTGAATTGAGTAAAAAGGCCTAACTCTACTGTCATAGAGTAAGGATATTGTAACAGGGGCATGTATGAAAGAAACTCCTGTAGTAACAGTTGTTTGCGCTTCACCTTGAGTGAAATTTCAAATGTCTCATCATGCAAATATAACTCTGGAATACATTTGTACGTCTTTGTTTCAGTTAATGTCATGAGGACCAGGACCAGAAGAAGTGGAGGTCCACTGGAGGAGGCATTAACATATATTAATGTCAAAGACAAAGAAGTTAGTTTTGTGTTCTGCAAGTAGCACAGAAAGGTGAATATTCAATATTGCCATCAATGTAATCATTGAAAAGTATCCACAGTATAACAATTCTTCAACTATTTTTTTTTTTGGTGAGAATTTACATTCAGGGAAAATGTTTGTATGTAGAGCAAAACTACCACTTATGTAATATCTGCAGCTTAAATCTAACTCCCATCCCCAGCATTTGTCACTTTGTTTGAAATTAGCACTATTTTATGACTTCCATTTTCCTGTAATGAAAAACAGTACAAGTCTGAGGATAAAGAAAGTAACCCTCTGGAAGACCACAAATGCCAAGATATATATTTAATCAGATTTTTTTTTATTGTTTTATCGAAGAGCATTTATCTATTTCATTTCATTTATTTGTTTCTCCTCAATGTACATGTTTAACAGTAAAGAATTACTAACATAAATGAGGAAGTGGCCTAGAAAACCTTGCAAGGCTTAACAAGTAGTGCCACTCGCCATGCAAAGGAAAATATTTCCAAACACAATACAAAAACCAACTGCCCCCTCCCCCCTGCCAATTATTACTTGTTACTTTTTTATTGTTAGTTTTTCTCTTTTTTTCTGATATAGGGACCAAACATCCACTTGTCAGTGATGAAAGTATGACTATAAGGAAGAAATTCAAGAAGTCACCCCTCACCAAAACAGCCAATAAGTTCAAAACAGCAGTGCCCTCTAGACAAAAAAAAAGTACCCAGGTCAGAAGAAGAACAGGCTGCAGTTAATCATCACCTGGGTAACTTCATAGCTATGCAAAAGCTGCCAGGAAAGGAAGCTATTCAGGCAACCTTCAAGAAAGAGAGGTGTCTTCAGAAAAGAAATTGGAGAAACGTAAAGGACTTTTTACGAAACAGCATAACTTCAAGAGCTAGAAAGTCAGGAAGAGGTCTCTTGCACTGATTTCATAGTTACCTTAGTGAAACTGTAAGTTATAGCTTCATCAGTGAGAATGTAAAATGGTAACATTTTTAATTACAAGCATACGTTAGGGACAGTCCCATTAAATTGCCGTTTTAAATGTCCTTCCAATCTTTTCTTCCCTAAAACTTGTAATTAACATTACAGGACATCATCTAAGTTTTTAAAAATTAGGATGATGGGCTTGGCGGATGGCTATGGTATTTTGAGCATTTGAGCAATAGGCTTTTGAGAGGTTGAGACTTCAAATGAAAAGTGGGCCAATCAGAGGAATGAGTACACAGGTGATCACACATTGACAATGCGGAGCACTGTTATAAGTATCCCCATTTGGGTGCTAGGGCTCATAGACATGTGTGAGTCTATCTTTTGCTAATGCATACATTTGTTTAGGTAATTAAAAACACGATCAAGTGAAATCAGTTTTGGACACATTGTTAAGGTTGATGACATGATGCTGCTGTAGTGATGTTAGAAATACTATGTAAACAGAAGGTGTGAATATGAGTTAGACAACTGTTCATTGAAATTGGGGAGCACTGTTATATTCTGGTCATACATGTCAGCAGTTGTATGCCAACAAGTATGAAACAGTTTTGCATGGTGTCCCCAATGTGAATCTTGATGTACTTAAGGACCTTAAGTACAGGACAAGATGATCAGAGCTGCTGGGGTTTACAAGAGAGCTGCTGTGACTATCATGCCAGAGATAAAGCTTGTCAACTATTGATTGCATCATATTTTTTACTGAAGCTTTGCCTTGTATTATTCTCTGCTGGAAGCCATGTCACTTTTCCTTTGTGTTCCAGCAAGAGGTGTGGTGGGGGGGGGTTAGAGGAGCACGTAGTATGAGAGTGAATCATGTGGACAGTTTTGCAACTTTTGAATAAACTGATGTTAGAACTACCCTTGGTGTGAATGTACCAGAGGTGTACAACACACTAGGTCACCACACACTGGAAATGGGGAGCACTGTTAATATCCCCAGTTGCATTCCAGGGTGCTTTAAAAAACATTTGTGTGTTCCTAATGTGACTTACTACTTTTTAGTATAGTTTACACACATACTAGAAGGACCAGTTTAGGTGGTCGAATCAGACTTCGTGTAAACTGATTCAAACATACTTTGTGACAACAAATTGGGAAAGGAGGATTGTTGCTTTTCTACCATCTAAGTAGTTAACAAATTATGCAAGTTCAGTTGAATTCACACTGAGTACAACTACCTGGCCTTTAATTACAGAGAGAAAAGATCATGCATATACTGATAACATTATATTACTTTTAGCCCTTAAATTTTGTCTTTCACTCTTTCTCATTGTTTGTAATTTTAACTGTTAGTTTCTGTAAGCTTTTTTCCTCATTCAACGTTATGAATATATGTTACAGGACTTCATGATTGTTTGAGTGAGGCGAGTGTGGTCGTGATAAAAGTAGTTTTGTGTTGGTTGTCATCTGGTTGAAGACATTTCTCAGCGAAATGTTTTTGGAAAGAAAGCTATTCATGCATGTTCTCTCGAAGGAATCGAGAATAAACCTCACGTAACACCAAATATAACTGCCAGGACCAAAAATATTATGAAGAAATCTCATGTACTGCTTAATTTCTTAATTGTTATTTTAGCGATGACTAAATTTGTTGGTTTAAGTTAGAAAGTATAAATTTTGTTTTCTGTTGGATTTTATACGACCTTTTACACTTTTATTCTCATAACAAATGTCTGATTATTGTGCAGAATGTCGAAAGAACGACGTTGCAAGGTTTGGAATGTCATAGAATATTTAAGAACTTGTTTTTCATGTGGTATCCTTCATCTTGGGTCAGTCTCTGTTTGACTTTTTGGTCATACAGTTTGACGTCAATGACAACGGCCAAATTAGAAGAGGCGAACAACTCGACCATATTCTTGATGCCCGCCTTGAGAGCTAGGCCTATCGACCTACTGTATGTTACTGTAGACTGTAGTGGTGACTACCATAAAAACTGTGTCCACTTCCAAGTATCAAAACAACCCACGTTTTTCCATCTCAATTTTTCTAACATGAAGATTTCATGGATTTATGACTTGGAAAAAATGATGGGTGGCCTCCTCCTCCCCTAATAGCCCACCTCAGTTCCTCTCCATTTTGTGATTTGATTTTAATTCTTTGTACATTTGATGTCAAACATCACAGGTTCAAAAGAAAGCTAAACATACTTCTTAAAACCTTATACATCTTATATCCTTATAAATAAGTCATAACCTTAGACAATTTTTATAGTCTTATAAAAGTTCTGATGCTATGGCCGGCTTCTCTTTTATACGTACCCATCAAACAAACTTACCCTGGTCCTTCCTAGGAAAAGCTGTCTGAACACCAGTACAATGCTAATGTGGCTATCACTGTAAGCCTAATACAGTAATAGGCCTATATATATTTTTTAAATGCACTAGGCCTAGGCAGCCTTCAGAAGTATAAGAATGTGTATACGTAATAATACAAAAATACATGAAGGGCAATCAAACAAACTTATCATGGCCCTTGCTCTGAAAAGGTACCTGAACACCGGTACTATCCTTAAATGGATATTACAAAAACGAAGGCCTAATATAAATTAAATGCACTACGTAGCATTGAGCAGTACACAATGTGTGTATGTAATTAGCATGCAATACACTACACCTCGCGTACCTAACTACAGTACAGAAAATTGGTCGCGAGGGTAGCCATTTTCGAGGGTAGTCATTTAAACATCAAATAAAGCAAATAAAAGCCATAAAATGTCATATACAGCTAGTAAAATTCTTATTCATACCTACCTGTAAACAACAAATGAAAGTTTAAAATGTTAAGAAAATATATAATACATAGGACCCTATCTTAGACGATACCACTGTTGAAAGACGATTCTATTCTATTCCATAATACATAAAACCGCAGATAACAAACCAATCGCTGAGAAGTAATATGTCACGTGCCCATAATAAACCATAGACATCGAATAATAATTAAGAAATGAGCAGGGAAACGTGTGCAAAAGTTCCCTACAAACAAGTTTTGGAGCGTGTGCAAAAAAGGTCTGCAAAACTGTGTTTCAGCCCGATTTGGACATAAATCGGTGAAAAAGTCATAGAATGAGATACAATTGTGGAATAAAAAATAGTAACTTTTGTTGGTCTATATAATATATTCTTGCTCTGGAAATTCCAGAGAAAAAGAACTATTTATGAAGACGCTGAAAAATTTTTAAGAGAAGAGAGAGTCGAACTTACTGTTACAATATCTCTATACATGTAATGTATTGAGATAAAAACCATCAGAAAGCGTAAACGTGCAGCAGGTGAAGAGTATGTTGGGGTTAGCAATAAGGTTGTGCCTGCTAAGTCAGTACCAGCTAATGGATGTGGATGTGCAAAGCTGTGCTCCGCCAAGATCAGCCAAGAGAGAAGGCAGCAAATATTTGACTCTTATCATAGTATGGACTTTGATAGTCAGAGTGCATTTATTGGAGGGCCAGAAAATACACAAGAGATGAAGCAAGTCCAAGAAACAGTACAAGGGTATTTTCTTTCTTAGATGCGGAAAACAACATCTGGGTAGTCTGCAAGAAGTTTTTCATGAGTACGTTACAAATTTCAAATGGCGTCATTGATAGAGTACTGAAAGAAGTCAAGGAAACCGGTACTACACAGCCTGATAAGAGAGGGAAACACGTCCCAGGCAATAACACTAATGAGGAAGACTCGACCTATTTGAAAAACTTCATCAAGAGTATTCCTGTTTACCAGTCCCATTACTCCAGGAAAGACAACCCCGACCGCATGTATTTTGCCCCTGGACTGAATGCCCGAATACTGTATGACTTATATGCACAGAAGTGTACAGAGGATGGAAGAGTCCCACTTAAGATCTGGAACTTTAGGTATGTTCTAAACTATGACTTCAATATCGCTTTCCACAGTCCCCTGTCAGACACATGCAAAATGTGTGACACTTATGCTGCAAAAGAGAAATTACTGGCCAGTCAGGATAATCAGCAAGAACTGAATGAATTGAAAACAATGAAAGATCTTCATTTAAGGAAAGCCCAGGCTGCCCGTGATGACTCTGATCATAACAAAAATGCTACCAAGGATCTTCCGAACTTGACCTTTTTTACATTTGACTTGATGAAGACACTGCCAACGCCTGTAGTGCCTACTGGAATAGTTTACTACAAGAGACAGCTATGGACATTCAACTTTGGCATCCATGATGCAAGAAGTGGTAATGGCTACATGTACGTATGGAACGAATCGATTGGTTCCAGAGGCCAGCAGAGAAATTCCTTCCTGCGTTCTCAAGCATATGACAAGTCAACCAATGACCCCCAACCTTGTTGTGTATAGCGACAGCTGTGGAGGACAAAACCGAAACATCCGTCTAGCGTCTTTCTGGTTACATGTAGTTTGTAACCCTGCAATTCCAGTTACCACAATTGACCACAAATTTTATGTTCCGGGTCATAGTTATATGGACAGCGACAGATTTTGGAGTCAACGAGAAGGCAAAGAAGGCTACCCCCTACATCATGGTTCCTGACGATTTCAAGTATTGGATTTAACTGCATGCAGAAAGTTCTACTCCCATACATAATGCAGTCTATCATTGAATATGGCGACAAAAATCAATTTGTCTACAAAAAGGGAGTTTCATGCACTGATGCCATACTTACTCTTGTACATGACATCGTTTCAGGGCTAAATCAGAAAGACACAACATTGTCAAAAGTCCTTTTCTTAGATTTTTCAAGCGCATTGAATACGGTATTGCCTAATCGCCTAATTCAAGATCTATGTAGCTTTATTGAAGAACCATGGCTTATTCATTGGCTTGCAAACTTTGTACAAGGCTGGTCTAGACAAGTGAAATTACAGAAGGGATTTTCTTCTAAATCAGATATTAAAATTGGCGTTCCTCGAGGGGGTCCTCTATCGGCTCTACATTTCACCATTTACACGGATGAGATACGCTTAATTATGCAGATGATACTGCTGTTTCCTGCAGAATCAGTAAAAGCACACACAGTAAAGATCAAGACGATTATCAGTACTTTATTTCTAGAATTGTTAGCTTGTGTGAGCAGAAAAATCTCATTTTGAATCCAAATAAATCCAAAGAAATCTTGTTTTAAAATATAAATGTTAAGCACAAAGGTTTAATGAATGTTAAAGAACAGAAAACTATAATTCAGGGCTCGTGCGTTCAACGTACCTCTTGCACTATGTATCTAGGAGTGTGCATTGACGATAAGTTAACTTTTAAAAATCATATCTCGAAAAGTGTATTATATTGTTTCGACATTACCATTCACTGTCCCATACTTTTCCAGTGATACAATAGAAAGGGTGTTCGCGGCGTCTGTCTTGCCGATCCTAGTATATGCGGTTCCAGTATGGTATCATTTTGTACACGTTAAAGATAAGAGAAGAATAAGAAGTTTTGTTAAATTTTCAGGCTTAATTATGAGAATCTTGTTCATAGAGTCAATGAATCTGGTAGGAAAGAATTTATACGACTTCTCAAAAATATTCAAACTTCTAACGAACATCCTCTACATTCCAAGCTCAACTCTCTGTGCAATAAAACAAATTATAATTTGAGAAATCCAAATATCACGCCATATTTTAGAATTATACTCTTTAAGAATTCGTTTATTTACAGAGCAGCCCTTTTTGTACAAAACGGCTCCTTAGATCCTTTATTGTAGCTTTTTGATAATGTTTTAGAATTTTTACCCTTTAAGAACTTGTTTCATTTACAGAGCAGCCCCTTTTTGTAAACTGGTAAAGACAGCTTCTTAGATCCTTTGTTGTAGCTTCTTGATAATTTTGATAACTTTTGTAACGCTTTTTATGTTTCACTATTAACTTAGTCTCATAAACTGTTATATGTCTTAACCTGTATTTTGATGTTCTGTATATTGTTATATTTTAATCCTATTTATAAATTTCTCTGTAAATTTATACTGGAATAAAGAAATGAATGAATGAAAAAAAAGAAGAAAAAAGTGGACTACCCTGATCAAAATGCCAAACAGAGAAACAACTTTATTGTGACGTCTCTTACATCTCAGGATATCATTGACACCACCCCATTTGAAGATGCAATCACCAATCGGAAGCATGACGCACAGAAGAAGAAGGTGAACTGGTTGAAGATCCAGTGGATGAGGTTCCAGAGCACAGACCCATTCAAGATATTTTTGAAGTACTCAAACCAAGAGTTGGGTGATTTCCGATGCATCGATCTGAAGAAAAGGGTAGCTCGTGGTCGTCCATCCAATCCTGAGACACTTGGGGAGATAGCACCCTCCATCCTGATGGGAGAGCCATCCAGGAGGCGAAGTACAAAGACCTACAAGACCTACTCCCCCTCATCCCCCATGCATCAGCAGCAGTGGACGGTGATGCTGTTGAAGGGTAGAGGAATAAAGGGGAAAAACTGGATGTCTCCCGCCTTTCACCCACGCTGTTAAACCCCATAGTTTAGATGTGTGCCTAACCCCCCTCCACCCATTTTGCACTCCACACATATTGCTACTGCACACTACCCACCTCCCATATTGTTACTGGACACTGCCCAACCTCCCCCAGATCATCTACCCCACACTGTCCACCCCATATTGCTACTACTACACACTGCCCACCCCCCCCCATATCGCTACTGCACACTGCCCATCCCCAACATTGCTACTCAACACTGGCCATCCCCCACCCCCACCCCATTGCTACTCCACACTGCCCCCCTCATTGCTTCATCACACTGCCCATGCCCCCACACATCGCTACTCCACACACCATGACCCCCCACACTGCTACTCCAAACTTGATACAAACAATACAAGTTATGACTTGTGACTATTCAATATATACTGTTTGTGCCATAGTGGGCTATCCCACTAATTGCATTAATTAGCACTATTCATCAAGTGTTTTTGTTTCTTGTATATATGTTATAAAACTGTTGTTATGTAATAACCTGAAAATAAAGAGTATGCATCTGAAATAAAAACTGCTGATTTTTCCACTAACAAAAACTTTGGACCCCGTTTTCTCAAAACTATGTGGCTTAGCCCACTATGGTTTTGAGCCCCTCATCTGGTGAGTGGTAAAATGGCCTGTTTGTAGTGTTTTATTTGTTTTGCTTCTGTTGGCCTTTGGGTCCGTGTCCTTTTCGCGTCACGTTAAACGCTGCGTTAGTGAGAGATTGATGGGTTTCAGTTGTTGTTTTACAGACTGGGTTTTTTTTTGGTTTTCTTGACCCTTTGGTCCGTGTCCGTTTTTCTTAGCACGTAAAAAGCACTGTAATGGACTACGACACTGGTGACATTCTGGTTGTTGGAGTTGTCGACAAGAGGGAGGCAGAACTTAAGTCTACGAACATGGAGAAGATAGCCTTCCTGAGATCCATTGAAGCCCCGTCAAAGAGCGATGTCAAGGTTGAAGAGGTGGTGACAGACGCTCATCCACAGATCAAAGCTTACCTTAAATAGAAGAAATTATAATTTATTACTAATGTCTTACCGATTTCAGTATTCTTTTCATCCAAGTTGTAAATTTCAATCTTTTTCTCCCTCCATCTACAGAAGGTCTACAAGAAACTTCTCATTCCTTTGATGTTTGGCACGGGGCCAAAAATATTGGCCAAAAAATAAGTGCGGTATGTATGATTGTTATTTTCTTCTTAATAATTATCTCTTTTATTTTATATCTATATTATATCTAATGTATAGTATACTGTAATATATAGTATACTCATTTTTATGTACATTTCTCCTACAGGCGGCAAAAAAACCAAGAAACAGACCACTCACGCCCTGGATAGGGATATCACAAAACACTTTTGGTATTGCTCGCAGAATGCGAAGGGCAGTGCAGATCTATTTTTGGTATGTTAGAGACGTCATTATATTGCAATGAACCAGGACTATGTATTGTAATATAACAAACTACTGGAGCCAATTGCTAATGATCTGTAAACCAATGTAATATTTTCTATTTAATTATAATCCTTATTGTGTCATGGCCCTTTACCCTTTCAGGCCAACTGGAGAGGTATACTCCACCATGTTGTGGGACAACATGAATGGGCTCTAGGCGATGGTCCAGCATGCTGCCAACACGGACCTCTGCAAGATGGATCCAGGGAAAAAGAAATCGAGCCGGATCACCTGCCCACATTGCACTGAGGGATATTGTGCTAGATATGAACCTGCTACGAAATATCCCATACTACACACAATTCAGGTATTTCCTTTTCAAATGTTATTACATAGTCATACAAGTTTTTCATACTGCTTTTTATTAACAGCAGCAATGAATAATCAAATGTATTACTATGGTTTTACTTAAGATTCACAATTATTCATGAACTTATCTCTTATGCTTCCTTTCAGACACACATCAGCCCTAGAAAACTTTCAGAGCCATTTGCTCGTTTATGCAGCCAAGCGATTTGCAAATGGGTGAGTACTGTATCTTATGGATGATACTGACTCATGGACATCTATTTAGGGAAATTTTGTGAATCATGTAATGTTTTGAACCTATGATTCTTTTTATCTCTTTCAGGCCTCCGTCATACTAGGCCAGAAAGTTACTGGCTGCAATTGACTACCAACACCACAAAGGGCTCCAGCAAACTGAAAGAGAAGGGGAACCTGTGTAAGTATAAACCATCAGCAAATTTCCGCTCTCTCATAGTTTGGCTTGAAACGAAAGCACAGAAGAAGCATATAAATAGGAGGTGATAGTTTATTTTTGTGATTCTATTTTCAGGTTTACAAGATATTTCTCAAAGTCTGCAGGCAGATGTACCTGTGTTCCTGTTATGGAAAAGAAAAGTTACAAGTACATTCCGCAACTGATGAAGGACATATTTAGACGGAGGCTTGATGATGACAATTCTCAACGAGGACGTGTTGTTCTTGCCGGGGATGACCCAAGGCGCATCTCTGGTTCAATTCGCCCGAGCCAACCTCCATCAGTTGCACAGCTTGTTGCAAGCCATCAGAGCAGGATGGGGCCTGGTTGTACTTTGTAAGAAGTCAAATCTATTAGTCTTCCTCGCTTCAGCAAGTAATATTATTTGGGGGTGGGGGGGGGGGGTTGGAGTGATTGAAACCTGCATGTCTCCTACAACTTTCCAGTAACTTAAAAAGTGGTAGGGGTGGAGGGCTTCTTTTCTCAGGTTTGGACTCGAAGAACTATTCCTTTTTTTTTTTTTTTTCTTTTTTTTGGTGTGTGTTAAGATCAGCAGACTTATTCTAAGCACATTCATCAATAAAAGAGGACCACTTAATTGAACTTGTGATGTGTATTGAAGCTTATTAATGTCCATGTTTAAGAATAAATTAGCGCCTTAAATTCGAAGATTTTGCAGATTAAAGTAAGAACAGCAGCGAAAGAAACTGTGTGTTTATTGAAAGCCCTGAACGGTAAAGTCAAGGAACAGGAAAAATAGAGAAAAACCATGATCACGACTTTCACAAAAACCAAATGTAATACTAATAACATGTCTATAATCTTAGATGATAGTGAAAACAAGTCTATATTTGGCAAGGAATACAACTGATCAAGAAATACAGAACTGAATACAAGTGAATCATTAAGTCAAGGAAATAGAGACATCAGAAAATCAACTGACTAGTGACATCTAATATTGCTTAAAATTTACCCAAGATAACTTTGACCTATGGAAAACAATAGCAATCAATTACTCTCCAAGGGCTGCATATTAAAATGGAACAGTTAACCAACTTCTCTTCTTGAGATATGGCATTAGCGCTAATGGCCGTAAGCATAACAATGGGATTATCTACCCACCGAGTGTTATCAACATTTGTCATGAAACCAACTTTCACTTCTTGGGATATAAACTATTGTCCTCAAAATGACCTTCATGATTAACAAAATGTATTACCTACTCACCAAAGGCCATCTATGTAGCAAGTTTGAAGTTGAACCAACTTTCACTTCTTGATATATTGTTTATAAGGTTTCAAGAGTTCAACATTTGTTGAACTTTTACCTCCCAAAAAAAACAATAGGGTTCATCTACTTACCAAGTGCTATCTACATAGCAAGTTGAATGTCCAACCAAAACTAACACTTCTTGAGATACTGTTTTTACAGTTTTCAAATGTTGACCTGAAATGAAAAACAATAAGGATCATCTACTCTTCAAAGACTACCTATATACTAAGTTTGAATTCAAGCAACTTTTACTTCTTGAGTTGTCGTGTGTACAAGCTGAGGCATCACACACATACATCATCGCATGGCAAGGAAAACATGATCACATCTAGCACAAAAAGAAAATGTAATACTGATAACCTAGTATCTTAGATGATAATGAAGACAAGGCTTATCTTTGGCAATGAATACACAATAAAAAAAACAGTCAAGCCTTGCACAAAATATAATGAAGACTAATAAGTGAAATGCTACAATGTAAAAGGAATTGCTGTTTCCTGAAATTTGTTCCTGTGTTTTCTTCCCTTATGGGATTTACTTATTTTTGTGAAGGAAAATAGAAGAATATGATGTATGATCTTATACATACTTCTTTTTCCTATTGCAATTGCATACTGATTTTTCCTATTGCAATTTTCCTATTGCAAAATCAATCCACACACCGTGGGAATTTTACGACAAGAAAGTTAAAATATTACTGAATGGTAAAGAGTAGAGGAAGGTTGGAATTGACGTCTGAAAGACAAAATATGTCGTAAAAACAGGCACAGTTGTATTACAAATACTTTTGGTAACTTATTATGAAAGACAGACCATTTGGATGGTTAAAGGTATCCTGTATTGGCCACAAATAGCCAGGATATTCAAGTAAGGGACTTTTGTCAAAATTCTTGAACTGTGATTATTCACCATGGAGGAAATTTACCTCACTGGGACCTTCAGTTACCTTGTGTTTATTTGGAATGTCTGAGAACAATTTGGAAACCAAAGACCTCCAGGAAAGAACTTTTTGAGAACTTCTAGCAATTATAGTGTGCTATAATTTGGGGCCAATACAGACTACCTCTAATTGTGACAACAGGTCTCAGGAGCTTCAACCACAGTTACTGCATCAAATGAAAAGAGGGTTAGGGTTATCTACTCTTGGTAGACGAAAACTAATAATTTCAAAAAGGTAAATACTAAATAATGTAAGACCTTGCAAAAATGGAATGTCACACCTAAAAAATATAACACTATGTATTTATATAGTTGTAGTTAAAATGGCAAGTAAAAGTATGTCTTATAAGGTTTATTAAAAAAATAGGATACTTTTTGGAAGGACGGCATATGGCAAGTGTGAAATAAGGATGGCAAATGAATGAAACAGAAAAAACAATTAGATGAGCCTACTGTAGTAGGAACGTAACCGACGTAATTACCATGAGGATCCGGAAAAGTATCTAGAATCCGGCGAACAACACAGCTGGGAATAGCTCTGCAGTTTCCCAATCGACCATAGTGCCAAAGAACAAACTGTCGATATGCCGCATGCCTGTTTGCCTTGCTTGGCTCAACTGGTGTATATTCCCCAAAAGCATTGTGCCTGTATGCCCTGGCAACCCCCAGAACAAGGGGATCCAGCACCACAGGGTCTATTTCCCGTTGAAATAAAAAGTATTTGAGTATGTAATCTAAACTTTGATGATGGCCCTGACACAAGCAGTGAAACTGATGGTTGCATCATTGAGTTATTAAAAGATAAGATGCCCAGTCTTGTTGCAGTGAAATTAGGCTAGTGAGCTCATTGTTATGAGATAAGTGTACCTCATTGTCCCTTTTCAGGCTTCGGCAAGTACAATAATAAAAGGCATTCGAATGGCACTAACCGGTCTTAGTGACAAACAGTTGCCATTTCCCCCCAGACGGCAAACCCTTTCCTCTACGGTTGGCATCTCTATATTACCAACCATTACCTAAGAAGAAAAGTGAAGAAAAAAGAGTATAATTTATTTGGCTTAAGTAACAATATCGTTGCTTTTGATGAGAGACAGCACTGATTGATTGTGTCGCTTTGGGTGTTTAATATACATGTCATATAAGAAGATAGACATAAAATATATTGTTTGAACACTACACCAAGTACTACAAACTGCTCTGTTTTTCAAAACTTGCTTTCAGACAAACTGTATTTTGCTTCCAAAAAGGTTTAGCAAATATAACCCTTTGCATATTTCATGACACTGTAAAATAAGTATTTTCAGTATGACAATCTAGCCAGCTATTTATGTTGCTAGTATTCTTTAACTGAGCAAGCCATTTTGTTATTACAGTGAGTTAACTGTTTAACGAATTCCAGCTGTTACTTAGCACCAAATCCCACAATTATGCATATTGAAACGTACCCTTATATTTCCCATTCGCTCCTGCTGGCGTTCTTCTACCTGCCTCCTAGCTGCAGCTGCTGTTAGCTGGGTTGTCCCCTGTTGTCTGCTGTTACCTGAGCGACCTCTTCGTCCTCTACTCCTGCCAGCCCTCCTTGGTGTTTCATAACCAGATGGTTGCTAAGAAGGTGGCAAAAGGTTACAAATTCTAAACGTGTCTTTGGATCAGGTGCTAAAATGTATTGCTCCCATTTACTGCTGACATATGACTACATGGTATTTAGCACTTTCATGGGATAGTTGTAAACTTTACTATAACATTTATAGAACAGCAGACATTGCATGTTGCGCTAGGTTTCAGTTTCCCGACCCGTTAGTTTCCTCCCCTACATCAAGGTAGTAAAGTACGTTTCGCATTAAGGTTAGGGAACTAACATGCTTGTTGAATGAAACTAGAAAAAGAAAAGGTTACTTACTACACTCACACAATCATAAAAATCGCCTAAATCATGAATTGCAATTACTACAGTTTTGCAAAAGCACTTGCTGCAAAGCACTACTTAAATCTCCATATGGCCTAGCCAATATGCCTTATTGCATTCCCTTATGAGAAACGTTACTTTCCTCTCCTGAAAAACGTTATTTTCTCCCATGTTGTTAGAGGAGGAAACTAACGTTTTTCAAGAGAGGAAACTAACGGGTCCGGAGACTAACGGCCCCCATTGTGCTACTCATAGCTACGTTGCTTTGAGTGCACAATGCACAGCGTGTACATAACGTTATTCAGGCCTAACCAGTGTAAGTCACACAGTAATAGGTGTGATTGTACTACAGTGCTTTTTACGTGCAAAGAAAACGGACACGGACCAAAGGTCAACAAAACAAAAAACAATCCCAGTCTGTTAAACAACCACCAAAACCCAACCGAAAACCCACAAACAGAAACCTCTCACCAACCCACAAACGTATACAATGCAGCGTTCAACGTAACATGAAAAGGACACGGACCAAAAGAACCAAAACAACAAAGCTCTACAAACC
>JAIPMN010004069.1:0-10712 GCA_020650975.1 Apostichopus californicus | reverse complement strand
CCCCCCCCCCACACCTAACAAGTACTCACTCCAATATTCATCCGGGGTACGCCGTCCCGATAGTAGACGACAGGCTTGCGCATTACCTGCGAAGTTTTCCCAATATGGGTCTTTTCAGGCCCCTGGCAGTGTCACCCCTTTTCCTACGAGGTAGCAGAGTTCTTAGCTCCTTGTGAACCTTGTTCGAGTGGACCTCCCTGTCAGGAACAGGGGGTCCCCACTAGCGAGCATCGTGTCCGGTATAGCGGAAGCGGCTGCGGGTAGGGTGGAAGGGCCACTCGAGTCAATGAGATCAGTGGCCTGTTTCGTCTCGTCAAACCAATCGGAGGACTCCTTAGCCACAACTAATAAGGCTGTAGTGCAGTCCTCCATTGGCGAGTCACAATCTGGGCCACTTAATGTCTCTTGGGCCGGTTGACTCGGGGCCCGACTATTATCACCGATAGCGGGCGTAGCTACCGGTGAACCAGTACAAGCGGCATCCTGCGCCGCATGCCACTCCGCTAGTACCATCTCCGCCGTTTTGTCCTGCTTTGCCTCAGTGGGCAGGCTGGCAGTCTCGGCAAGTTCGATCAGGGGAGAGGTCGGACACGCAAGGGGGAACAAAGCCTCCACTGGGGCGCTAGTGTCGGACACTGGGGCGATGACAGGAGCATCAGGTGGTACGGTGTCAGAGGCCGGGACGGGGACCGCTTCAACCACGCCCGTAGCCACTCTCGCGGCGTATGAGCGGTCTGGGCATAAACGAGCCAGATGGCCCGTTTTCCCACACGAGTTACACACGATATCCCCTTTACACTCGGCCAGGGTATGCCCAACCTGTAAACAGCGGCTACACCGCTTGTTCGGGCACAACCTGGCCTCATGCCCTTCTAGCCCACACCTCCAAGTACGAGGCTGGCCCGGGTATGCAATGTGGGCCCTGTGCCCATTAGCCCACAAGGTAGAGGGGATATCGGACTTTAGTTCGATTCTAACTCGTCTAGTCCCGGTCTTGACACCTTTACATTCAAGGAATTCCGGCTCCTCGTAGCCGGTCACTTGCCCAAAACGCCCCAGTGTCCGCACAACAACCTGTTTAGACATGTCCAGAGGGAGATGGAGGACTGTCACCCACACCGAACTGTCATACGGTGTGACCTTTAGTCCCCAACTCCCTCCAACACATGGACGCCTCGGACGCGGGCAGCCTCCGAGGTGAACCGAACATCAAGTGTGTGGCAAGCCACGCACCTACGAAAAAACAGAAACCACCCAACAAAGCCAAAACTACACTAAACAAACTACAAACTATTGAAAGGCCAACGTAAAAAACACAAAGTGTGTGGTCAACGAAAAGTGGAGAGCAGTCGAAAACACGTCCGCACTCCACGAGAACTGAACTGAACACATTGATAAGACCGTACAGCCAATTGCACAATCTCACAGGAGGATACCCTTCCACATCCGTAAAAAGGTGGAAGCGGAATTGAAAATGCTTGAGGATAATGACATCATAGAGAAGGTTGTTGGCCCAACCCCGTGGGTGTCACCTATTGTCGTAGTACCAAAGCCGCATGCACCTGACAAAATTCGTCTATGTGTAGACATGCGTCTTCCAAATCAGGAGATCAAACGGGAACGTAATGTCACCCCCACAGTAGACGAATTGATCCATGATCTCAACGGATCAAGCGTCTTCTCCAAGTTAGATCTTAATGCGGGATATCAACAGCTAGAGCTTGAACATGAGTCGAGAAACATTACGACATTTTCGACCCATGTTGGCCTTCGCCGATAAAAGCGTCTAAGTTTCGGAATATTATCAGCGGCAGAATTATTCCAGAATGTATCAGTCAAACCCTCGAAGGCATTACTGGTGTTATGAATATCAGCGATGATATTTTACTTTTCGGTAAAACCCCACAAGAGCACGAGAAATCACTATCGGCTCGTATTTCAACGCCTAAGTGAAAAAGGTCTCACTTTAAACAGTGAGTTTAGTAAGGATTCATTGCAGTTCTTTGGATACGTGTTTACAGCTAATGGTATTTCGCCGGATCCAAAAGGGTGTCTGCTATTCAAGAAGCCACACCACCCACAAATGTGATCGAAGTTTGCTTAGAATGACTAACTACTGTGCGCGGTTCATCTCAAATTACGCAACTGAGCCATTGCGTGAGTTATGATTCATAAGGATGTAGTTTTCAAATGGGAGCAAAAGCATCAAAATGCCCTCGAAACCTTGAAATCTAATCTCACAAGTGATACCGTGATGTCATATTTCGATCAAGGAAACCATACAGAATTAATCGTGGATGCTAGTCCTGTAGGACTTGGTGCCATTCTAACACAGCGCAATCATTCACATGCTCTAGCACGTGTTGTTGCATATGCCAGTCGAGCGTTATTCTCCGGTTCAACAACGCTACTCTCAAACTGAACGAGAGGCATTAGCCGTTGTCTGGGCATGTGAACATTTTCGGCTATACTTACAAGCCCTTGGAATCCATCATAAACAATCCGAAATCTAACCCACCAGCACGGATAGAACGGTGGAATTTGCGACTGCAAGATTACAATTTCAAATTGGAGTACAAACCTGGTAAGGACAATCCTGCGGACTATATGTCACGTCATCCCATACCACAAGGGAGCACTGACAATTCAATTCGCATAACCCAAGCTGCAGAGGAATATGTTAACTTCATAATGGAACATTCGGTCCCAAAAGCGATGACTCTTAAGGGAATTCGTCAGTCAGTAGCGCAGTCGTTGATAACACATGGCAGCGAATGTTCGGAAGAGGAGCATTTTACGATTCGCAAGTTTTATAACATACGTGATGAGCTAACCGCGAATAAGGACATCTTACTACGCGGATCACGGGTCGTGATACCGAAATCACTCCAAATGCATGTGTTGAAACTGGCGCATGAAGGTCATCAGGGACTTCAGCAAGCTCCAAGGAAAAGAAGGGAGGAAAGAAGGCACCCTCTGGAAAAAAGGTGATGCAGCAACAGAAGTCTGGTTCCACCTCCACCAATCGTCTAGTTGAAGTTTACGTATGCTTGGTATGCGGAGAATCAACTGACGAGGACTGGATTCAGTGCCAAAAATGTGAGGAGTGGGCCGCAGTTCTATTACTGTGACAACTGTGATGGCACATCCATTTAGTCAATCCGGTTTGCACATGACACCTGTTAATTCGTGGAACATTTCTATGCTCGCAACATTTGCATATATTCACTGTTCCATTTTTCTAGGCCTTCATAATAAACTGGCGAAAATATTAAACTAATAGTAGTATTTAATCATTTCATACATTTCATTTCGCAGCAATGTTTTTCTGAGTAGCGGATGGATCATTTTACACGCCGGGTGGTTAATTTGATACATCAGGGTGGTTGAAATTACACATGTGTCGTGTAAATTGGACCACTTCCGCAACTTTCTTTCGTTATTTATACTTCCACAGAGATACTATAAGGGCTGTATCTACTCTCCTACAAATAGAGTGTTCCGTTACTCTCCCAATACTGCTGCTGGGAGAAGTTGGTTGCGCTCATCTGAGTTTTTGTGGGGATTTGTAATTAGGGGGTCAAAATTACACGGCTTTCCCCTACTGGTAGAAGTTGTTTTTAATCGTGTATAACATTACAAAGTCCTATTCGGCATTAACTATGGACATGGAAAGTATTAATTTACTGACAGAGTTTCACTATAAAGCTATTCCTTGCTTCTAGAACGATGCCATGTCGATGGGAAGCCCTTTCCCATACCTCACCGTTAACTACACTGGTAAGTTTACATAGTGGCATCTTGGGAAAGCTGGGACTTCGTTCGAAGTCAACTTCTAAAACTACTTTGTCTTCCTCACATTTCTTGAGTTTGCAATTAACATATCCGTTTTCAGTCCGAATATAAAGTACACGTTTTCAGTTGGGGAATGAAAGCAGTTTTAATGCCATAGTATCACCAATAAACAACCCTGGAATGCGAGGTGGGGAGTTAGGGACATTTCGGCAAGTGATCACCACGCACGGTTGCGTTCTTGTTCGGTCGTAGCATGTCATGGATGGTGCGTAGTCACTTAATTATACTTTTTAAGAAAAAGTCACCCAGGAAAGAACCTGGGCACGAAAACCAAACTAGCAAACGACTGATCCGCTCTCAGCCCCAGTCCCCTTGCATCGGGACTGTGACTGTGTGATCATCGTCGGGTGTGAATCACCACTCCCCTCGAAAGGGAACAGATACTACACATGATCTTAGCCAAAAGGCCGAGAAGCTTAATTATCCTTGTTGTTGCATGGGTTGAGCCCAGGGATTATTTGAAATGACGTTATTACTTTAAACCCATATAGTGGGGGACTTTTAGACGAAACACTGCTCTATTCCTCACCAGAATGCATGTAAATTGTAAAGCGGACACCTCACCTCAAACATTTCCGACTACGCACATTAGGTGTGAGAATATTACTATAAGAACAAATTAACCAGAAGAGTTTACAAAACAAGCTAAACTTATCCGTGAGGAAACTTTGGTAGGTGGTTCAGGTGATTTACATTATAGATTATTGAAGAAAAATAATAGGATCATAGGAAGTATTATCGGAAATAGATATTTATTTGATTACAATAATTTGTGTTTTGTGTATGTATCTTTCACAGTGTATAGGTCAACAGTTTACAACGTGTATTTCATTTTCGTAATGAAACGTGTGGAACTGAAATCTGTTTTTCCGACTAAAATCGTGTATTTTATTTTGGGACTGAAAACGTGTCGGAGTGACAACGTGTACCCTTAATAAACGACCTAATTGAATTTCAAAATTTTATTGGCTGAATACTTTTCTACTTTAGCATTATACACATGCATTACTTTTAAATTCAGAGTTATGTGCTTTTTACGTGACCCGCCATGCGGGATACAAAACGTCACGGCCAAACGGCACTACCGAACCATCCCATACTGACAAACGAAACTCAGGTCAAGCGAGCCATGTTAAAACTAATTTTCAATGTCAGTGGTGATTATTGGAAGTGGAACAAGTACTACTAGCTAGCATGCTACATTGGTTAGGATAATACAGGCACCCAAATCTAAGAAAAAGACAATAAACCATGCTGCTTAATTGGACCTGACTCAGACCCTCGATCCCACGAGGTCCATGCCAAGCCATATTACAGGTAAATGGATAAATTCATTGGTATGCAGATTTTATGTTCTGAAAAGCTAGATTGGTATTTGTTGTTGTACTTATTGTTTATAATGGTGTTTGGTAATAAATCTGATTACCTTCCAGGTTAGGTAAATTCATTACCACATGTATCCAAGGTCGTAAATGCTGAGAAGCTCAAGCAAGTTGCCATGTTAACTACCAAGAAGCCTTATTTTATGTCAGTTAGAGGCTTAGCAATACAATGCGAGTTCTGCTAGGCTTCCAGCTTCATAAGGACTCTTTGAGTACAGATAAATAAACTCTGCCTTGTAAAAAGTGTGAACCTCTGTTATCTTCATGAACCATATGCACTTTTAAAGAATAAGATCAGTGATGCAATGTTTACATTCATCAAGTAGTGATAGTTCACTTATTCATCCACTGAATGTAAAAATCAGTTTGACTCGTGCGTTTTGACCTCTAATCTACATGGAAACATTCCTGTCATGACTACCTCAGTTGAATGGGAAATCACAGTGCAATAACCTTCTGCATTTGACATTAAACATTCCTTTAATGATTAGCTCTGTACATCGTACCCCACAACTTCCATTGATATGAAGAGAAAGCAGAGCTGTGAGTAGCAATAGCAACAATAGCTCAGTTTACAGCACAGCTGGTGCAGAGATATTGTTTTCAAGATTCAACCAAACATCTTTTTATAAACAGTTTGTAACAGATATATATCCTGAACAAAAAGTCTTGATGTCCTTAAGGTTTTCATTCAAAGTTAAATAGAGAGAGTATATTGTAGTATGTGATGTTGATGTTTACATTGTAAATGTGTGATGAGCAAATTTCTTCAGGTTTGGGGGTTATGACATCCATATTATTGTGGATGATTCACATTGGTTCCAGGTGAGAACAAATAATTTTTTACAGCATCTGCAATCATGGGAGTTGTGTCTTCCAATGTATCTACATGGTAGTCTGAGTTTAAGTCAACCATTGCAGCTGGAATGTAATTGTTCCCCAAGGGTCTGTGGCGGGTCCTGTTCTTTTCAATTCCAGTACCATGGCTGAGTCCATTACCACGTTTATTTGTAATCACCTCAACATAGTTGGTTATGCCGATGACCACTCTTTCTACACCCATTTTAAATCTGGGGACACCAGGGATGAGAACGCTGCGGTTTCAATGATACTATGGGTGAGGTAAAAACGTGGATGTCTCAGAACAAACTTCAAATGAATGATGCGAAGACCGAGGCTATCGTTTTCAACTCTCAATATTACAATGATAAAACGACCACTAATTCGATTCTTGTGGGGGACTCTCAGATTAATGTAGCTGAGCATGTAACATTATTGGGCGTCCGCCTGGACTCCAATATGTCCCTTAAGTCCCATATTACTAGTAGAGTTCGGGTTGCCAGCTGCAATCTAAATAAAATCAGAAGGATACGTAAGTTCCTCAACTATGAGAGTTGTAAATCGGTAATTCTCGGTCTTGTCATCTCGCACCTTGATTACTGCAATGCTCTTTTAATGGGTCTTCCTTACACGTCATTACTACCACTTGAAATGTATCCATAACAGGCTCCAGATTATCTCCATACCATGTTGATTACTCGTGTCTCCCCATACAGCATCAGTAGCATTTCTTCCCACTCGTTATATATTCCCACCACGCGCACCAAATTTGGTAGCCGGGCTTTCGCTGTGTGTGGGCCCAAACTATGGAATGACTTGCCTTCGTACGTTCGGGATCAGGTGTCTTTCCCTACATTCAAGAAATCCCTTAAGACATGTTTTTACCGAAGCATTTGGTTAAGTCTCTTGCCTGTCTCTGTGGTTGTCTTTTGTCTTGCCTAGTTGTTATTTGTATCTTGTCCTCGTATTGCATGTACATGTGTTTAGCTATATGTTTTGTAAAGCGCCATAGAATATCTTTTTAGTCATGGCGCTATAGAAATATTGTAATAATAATAATAATTGCTAGTGGGTTTTAACTTTGCATTTTACTACATGCTTCAGTAATTTATTTGATATTTATCATTGTGCGTTGTTAGTTTCATACCGACAACATATTTAATCTTTGTGTTCCTAAATTCAATACAGAGACACTGGTCATACCGTAATGTATGACAGTCATGACACATACCATTCTATTTGTCTATTGTGTCAACAGTATGCCTGGTCTTTTACAAGTAATCTATCAAAGTTTAATGTGGACATGCATTTTATAATTGGAGTCATTTTCCAGGATCACTCACTGGCCATTTCATCGATATCTGCGCCATATAATTCAGCAAACAAGGAACATGATATTTCAAATCATTGTATGGTAAGAAACACATTTCATTACATATCATTACTCCTAACCTGTTTATAACAAATATTGTCCATTTGGCAATATTTCAAGCAAAATTTGATAATTGGCTGTTAGTCTGGAGCAATGTTAGCAAATTAGAATTGTATTAAATTTGCAATGATTGTAATAATTAAAATGAAACATGACATATTTTAAATAAATGTCAGATCAGCCCAGAAGAGCAACAATTCAAGTGAACCGTTGGACAAATTCAAAGGTGATTTAAACAGATGGGCTAATGGGCATCACTAGTAGGATTTAATTTCATTACTAACAATTATTTTCGTCTCACACGTTATACTATTTGAACTAGAAATTCACACCTTTACTTGATAACCACTTGTCTGTCTGCCATGATGGCCACTTGGCAGTGCTTTTTACGTGACCCGCCATGCGGGATACAAAACGTCACGGCCAAACGGCACTACCGAACCATCCCATTCTTACAAACGAAACTCCGGTCAAGCGAGCCAAAAAAGTACATCCGCCCGCCAACCTGCAGAGACAAAACGCCCAACCACCCACTCAAACATGAAAAAACTACAAAAGGACGACCAGCACGCAGCGAAACGAAACACCCCTCCCCAGCACACCACCGTCCAGAAAAGGCTGCCCCAGATAAACGGCTAAAATCGCCTTCAACCTGAAGGCGAATGTCAGACTTCACCGCCTCCAGGACTCCCTGCCAACTGGCAAATTTCCCTCAAAACAACATCACATCTATTCCTCCAAACAAGTACAAATAATACGCTGCAACACAGCAACATAACAAACTCCAGAATCTAACACATATAAAAGAAAGCCCTGTCCTACCGACCAGGAACGGTCTCCCGTTACAACGGTCGGTCCAGGTCTGAAACCACTCCCACAAGCTTAAAACAAAGGAACAATGCCAAAAAACATGGGCAGTACTCTCTAAGCTGTCACAGCCGGTCCTCGGGCACAGTCCATCACCCAATCCGCCAGTGATACCTTTTCACATACCTTTTCACATTGGTCACCAATTCTCCATGCAAGATCACGGAGCCTGCAACCATTCAGCCTTGAATGCACCGAACGTCATACTTCGGCAGGATGACGTCCCTGTACAAAAATTGCATGGAAGGCCCTATCCCGCAAGCTACTGTGAACGAGGGCCGGCCGTGACAGGTCAACAGGGGGCAACTCAATAGGAGCGGAGCAAATGACACGCACCACCCTGCTTGGAGTACTACTATGCGGTTCTCCGCCCCAAAAAACGTACAAAATATGAAGAAGGCAACCCTGGATCAGTTACGCTACAAACAATTGCTTAAATGACAAAAAAGTTAATTTACTTCCCAGATGAACCACCCCTAGTCCCCTTCTCCAGTTTTCGGTACAATACCGCCCTATTGACAAGCTCTGTATACCACCCGACGAAATGAATGAAAATATCGCTCTCTTCAACCGCACCAGGACGCCACGCGGAATTGGATACACCGCGCCCGGGTACCACAAGATGGGCGAAACAAAACGATTAATTACGGTGCCAAAGGTTTCGAGTCTGCTCTCAAAACCCTCAGCCCTCTCGTTCCAGGTGACATCACAAGGTGCATCGTAGCCGAACCATAATACCATTAATTTTGATATTCTGATCCGACCACGATGCACCGAATGGTAAGTCTCTGTATCTCCAGCTACCAAGGCGAAGGCCCTTTGTCTTTTCCGGATTCAACTTCGCCCCGGTAGCTCTCTCAAAGATAGATAAATCCTGCGAGAGGGCACGAAAGGAGCCCAGACTCGAAACAACACATGTGATCGTCATCTGCATATTGAACGCATTTCACTTTGGCACCCCCTGGCACAACGAATGGAACAAGTTTGGAGTCCCTTTCCAAAAGACGAGAGAGGGACTCGCTAAACAAAACATAAAGTAATGGAGACAAAACAGAAATCCATTTACGAAAATTTGGGTGCAACTTAAACGTCTCAAATACATTGATTAAAAAAACGCGATCCACCATGTCAAAGGCCTTTTGTTTTCATATGTCATTGCTGTTTAACTTCGTACGAAACAAAGGAAACTACTGGGCCTACAACTGATGATCGATTGTCTAATTTGGAGGGGGGGGGGCGAATATTCTCACTTACCTCTGATGTATTGGATGTTAAAGCGCTTCCCACGCCGACTGCTGCACCTTTGGTAAAAACCCGTTGTCATCAACAATATCCCTTTATCTAGTTCGTTTGTGAACAAAAATGGTGACAAAGTGTTGGTATGTCCCTCAGTGGAGGTACAGGATAACCTTAAGGCATATGTGGAAGATGTTTGTCCTGGTGTAACTCTGACCTCCCTAAGTGGGCGATACCAACTGTGGGTTTATGAATAGATTATTCACCTAATGAGCTAATTGATAATGTTGACATACAAAATGAATACATTCGAAACTTTGTTGATATATCTGCACGAAATGATCATTTTAATCTTTTCGCAATGAAACCACTGAGGAACAACCAACATGTGTTGCAAGCTGTTGTTAACGTGAGGAAATTGATTGCAAATAAGGGTAACAGAATCATGATATGCTTGAATTCTTGCATTGTATACGATAGATTTAACGTTAAGCGTTGCCATCGCTGTCAAGTGAATACCGTTGTGCCCTTTGTGCTGAGGATCACGACACTAATGATTGTCCTATCACTGTCTCTGCTCCCTGATAGAAATTGCAGTAAAGCAGTTAAAAAATCAAGTAGGTTCTACTAGGGCCTACTATGTTTAACTGGTTTTAAACTGTGTTTAACTGGGTCCCAACAGGACTGGACTATGCTGTGCATGAGCTAGGTTCAACTGGGTTTACACAATGTTCAACAACTGGGTTTGTTCAGGCCGAACTGAATTTTAACTTATGTTTGAACTGATCCAGCTGGGCTTCAACTAAGTTTCACTGATTTTTGCACTAGCCCAACTGGGTTTGAACTATGTTGACTGGTGAACTGGTTATCTGTTGACTGGTGTTGACTGGGTGTTGACTGGTGAACTGTTGGGGTTGAACTAGGTTTCACTGCTGTTGTACTGGCCCAACTGGGTGTGAACTATGTTGGCTGGTGAACTGACCCAGCTGGGGTTCAACTACGTTTCACTGGTTTGCACAGGCCCAACCCAAGAGTTGTCCGAGGAATGGTTGGTTCTTCATCAGTAGAATTTTGAGGTTGAAAGTAAGCTTTATATTTTT
>JAIPMN010004068.1:17213-27240 GCA_020650975.1 Apostichopus californicus | reverse complement strand
GGAGGGGTGCCTTTTGGGTAGTCCTTTTGCAGCGATAACTCACCCTGGACTTGAACCAAGCCGATCAGAAACTAATCGCCTATGGAACAACCGATTACACCATTTTGGTTCCCAATGCATAAAACTTCGTTTCTTACCTTTATACTTCCACGTCCTCCAAAGAACAGAAAATTAAAAGGCTCTGGCTGGATTTGAAGCATAGACATACCTTCACTGGGGTTTGAACCCAAGACAAGGAGTTTGTCTTGCTCTCCAGGCACAAGCACTAACCACTGTGCCACTGTATCTGTTGAGAAATAATGCTCGTTTCTAATATTTAAGGTTCCTAATGGAAGGAAAGAGATACAAGAATAGAAAAAGGAAAACTGCCTTCACTGGGGTTTGAACTCTAGACATTGAGTTTGTCTGGCTCTCCAGGCACAAGCACTAACCACTGCGCCACTGCATCTGTTGAGAAATAATGCTCGTTTCTAATATTTAAGGTTCATAATGGAAGGAAAGAGATATAAGAATAGAAAAAGGAAAACTGCCTTCACTGGGGTTTGAACCCAAGACAAGGAGTTTGGTCTTGCTCTCCAGACACAAGCACTAACCACTGTGCCACTGTATCTGTTGAGAAATAATGCTCGTTTCTAATATTTAAGGTTCCTAATGGAAGGAAAGAGGTAAAAGAATAGAAAAAGGAAAACTGCCTTCACTGGGGTTTGAACTCTAGACATTGAGTTTGTCTTGCTCTCCAGGTAAGAGCACTAACCACTGCGCCACTGTATCTGTTGAGAAATAATGCTCGTTTCTAATATTTAAGGTTCATGATGGAAGGAAAGAGGTAAAAGAATAGAAAAAGCAAACTTCCTTCACTGGGTTTTGAACCCTAGACATTGAGTTTGTCTTGCTCTCCAGGTAACAGCACTAACCACTGCGCCACTGTATCTGTTGAGAAATAATGCTCGTTTCTAATATTTAAGGTTCATAATGGAAGGAAAGAGGTATAAGAATAGTAAAAGGAAAACTGCCTTCACTGGGGTTTGAACTCTAGACATTGAGTTTGTCTTGCTCTCCAGGTAACAGCACTAACCAATGCGCCACTGTATCTGTTGAGAAATGATGCTTGTTTCTAATATTTGAACCTAACAATGTAAGGAGACTTAAAAAAAAATACGAAAATAGCCAGTTGGCTTTGTGCCTTGCCATTTACTTGGCCTAAAATTTTAAATAAGTGAGGCAATGTTTCCAAGCGAAAAAGTAGTGAGAGATATTGGAAACTCTGGATACAATTTGTGAGGAGAACCAGGAAAGACTTCATCACACCAGAAGTTTCTCAGGACAAGAATTTTATTGATCCTGCATTTTGGTTTCGATGATAATCGCAACCTTTGTAGTCATACAGGCGGATGAGTGTGTGGTGGGTGCATTGCTTGTAAATACGATATCTCAAGAAGGGAAAATTGGACCAGTTTCATATTTGGTGTGTAGGAATACCACATTGAGTAGAAGAACCCTATTGTTTTCTGGGAGGTCAAACGTCATTTGGGGTCATCAGAGGTCAAATTTTGAAAACATGTAAACATGATATCTCATGAAGGAAAGCTTGGACTAATCTCATATTTAGTCTGTAGTTGTGACACGTTGAGTACAAACCCTTTATTATTTTTGGTGGAGATCAAAGGTCATTTGGCATTACCAGGGGTCAAATTGTGGAATCTTGTTATACTTGGCATGTGTACGAATCATACTGAGAAGAAGTTTATCGTTTAACATGGAGGTTAAGGTCATCTGAGGTCACCAGATGTCAAACACTGAAAACCTTGTAAACACTATATCTCAAGTTAGGAAGCATGGAGATTTTTTATAAGTGGCATGCAGATGTGTTATAGTGAATAGAAAAACTCAATTGCTTTTGGTCTTGAAATGAAGGCTGGAATTTCATTTGTTTGATTATTGGATATCAGTTTTTAATGATTTGATTATTACTTCTTACTATTTTATCCATGGATTCATGATGGGATAGCACTTAATAGATTCATATTTTTGGTCTTCTAAAGTTCATCCGAATGAATTGTCAAATTTTAGTATTCAGGGAATAACTTTAGTGTTCGTATGTAAGGTAGTAAGTTTTGAGTATTTTTTTTTCTTTTTATTTGTTTATCATCAAATTCTAACAATCCTATGGTTTTGTGCACAAGACTGCTATACAACCTTTTTTTCCTTGTGTGTCAAAGTGCTCATTCTGCATAGCATTTTGCTGTTGCAATACAAGATCAATCGTTCCCTGAAAAAATATATAATTTTCTATCTTTGCTTTGTAACTTTAGTTCTGTTCAGTTTTAAAATTGTTAATCATTTTACTTTTATATATCATGCAAAGTTCTTTTGAGAGTGTAAATGTGATTCACAGTTAACTTTATTTTTTCGTTTTGCAGTTTCTTCAACCTGAGTTCTGTTTACTCTGGCACCTTTGCTCTGATTGGTTCGGCAGCCTTTCTAGGGGGCGTGGTACGCATGACAATTAGCCTGACGGTTATACTGATTGAATCTACCAATGAGATCAGTTATGGTCTGCCAATCATGGTGACATTGATTGTAAGTACTACTCTTTGTTTCTATAGCAACGGATATCTGAAAAGAATATCCATGAAATCTTCACATAGGTTTCATAGGTTGATTTACCGGACATAGGTTTTATCACTGTAAATTAAATAAGGCATCAAATGTTTCTGTCAGGAGTATACCGTGCCAATATTTTGTACATTGTGATAAAGGAGATAATTTGATGTTATAGCTTCTTACATCTAGTCAGCAATTTTTACCAAATCGATAAAGTGTTGTTCAAACTGTGATTCCAATTGGTGAAACAGAGCTAATCTCCAAGATTTTCGACCAAATGATGGTAATATGCTAGTAACTCATATATTTGATTTAGTTCTCAACATGTCGTTGCCCGGACACTTTCCATACTTATATTGATTGGTAACATGTGAACAACAAGTTTGAAAATGTCAAGATGTTTGACATTTACTTTCAGTTTTTGCAATGAAACCTGTCTAGAGAACCTGATTTAAAGCTACATTGTTTTATCATCTTCGTATGGAATAGCATGAAAATGTTTATTAATGGCTGCAACTCAATGACTGCTATAAGTGAACCCTATGACATTTAATGTGCCATTTATAAAGCACAGTTTAAAAGAGAGGACCCAGTCATGCCAGAGTTACTGGAATATAATACAACTTTTGCATAAAAGTACAAACTTTTAACCAACTTTATCTTACATGACCTCAGATAAAAGTGGGCTAATTTAAATACAACCATACCACACTCAGATTTTTAACCCAGACGTAGTTTAAGACCGTGTTTGGAGCCATTCTGATGATCCTTGACAGCTAAATGAAAACTCAGCTTGAATTTCACTATTCCTATCGGTAATATAAGGACATTGTACATCGATAGGCTCGTACACTGCAGTCGAAGGAATAATCATCTAGGTTATTACAAAAAAAGTGAGAACATTCTGCTTTAAAAAAAAAGACAGTCCAGTTTTGAGCTGACATGGTTTGCAACTCACACCTTGCAGGTCGCAAAATGGAGCGGTGACTTTTTCAACAAAGGCTTGTATGACATCCATATCAACTTGAAGAATGTGCCGTTACTGGAATGGGAAGCAGATAGGCAGATGGAAACGTGAGTTGTTGGTTCCATTTGGTCGATCTTTGCTTTGCAATTAGGACTTCAGATGAATGGTATGGGAAGGCTGGTGGCATAAGTTGCAGGAGGGGGGGGGGCTGGGTGGCCTGGGGGGTGACAATTGGGGGAAATGAACATTTGTATTCTACATGCGAAATTTATTTATATATAATGGATATTGATTCTCACAAGGCTGTGATTTTTTTGCCATTTATAGGCTGTTGCCCTCACACCTGATGTTGTGCCTTTCATATGCCATAATTTCTTCTTTTGTTAATCAATCACTCTCTTATCTGTTTTACAATAACTGCTTAACAACTTCAATGTAGTTTAAGCGAATGTCCGCAGCAATTGAGCAGCCATCCTTTTTGTTTTTTGGTCTTTTCTTAACAGACTTCAGGTGTCTGAAATTATGGAAAGAAAAGCCTGTTACCTGCACTTAAAGACAAGAGTCCACACAATCATTGACATTTTGAAAACCACTACCCATAATGCATTTCCAGTCGTTAGCAGTTACAGAGTCTTGCATGAAGAGGAGGAGGGATCAACGTCTCGTACGGGAGTGAGTACAGTTATCAAACTTGCTGCTTCCTGCTAGGATTTCTGGCTCAAAATTATTAAACAAAGAGCATTTTACTTTGATCAAATGTAAGATTTTTTTATGCGACACAATTCAGATGTCATACCATGCCAAATTTATCCCCTTTTTATTGAGCTTAACAGCCACAAGCCTGTTAAATGTAATGCCTGCTAATGTAAAGCCTGCTAATAGTTAAAAGTTCTTTAAGAAAGCCTGTACGTTTCCTTGGGAACTTGCACTTGTTCGTAAGATTGTCCAATCAGAAAGGAAATATGTTTTATTAAGAAAATTACTGTGTAACGATTGAGTATTTTCAGTTGATACAAGACATAAAGGGTTATATTGTGTGTCCGACACAAAATTGATCTCATAACTGCTTAAACCATTCAATCCTCCTCTCCTTGCACAAGTTGGGAGTATAATGTAAGTGGAGTCAGGAGGTTTCAGTTTGATAGTGTCTTACAATGTTCACATTGTCAAAGAAGAAGCTATATTAAAAACAACAAATATACTGTTTGTATCTCTTTGCCAACAACCATTTCTGAAGGATATGTTCTTTAAAGATGCTGCCATAGCCACATATCTCCATTATTTTAAGCTTTTGAATCAAAAGTAATTTTATTGTTTGTTTTTTCTTTTCTTTTGCTTGCCAAGAATTACTTTTTGCAATGTTCACATTGTCAAAGAAGCTATCCTAATAACAACAAAAGTACTAACATTAGTATCTCTTTGCCAACAACCATTTCTGAAGGATATGTTCTTTAAAGACGTTGCCATAGCCACACAACTGTTATTTCAAGCTTTTGGGTAAATTTGTTCTTGTTTTTCCTTCCTTTTCTTTTCTAGCTAAGAATAACTTTTTGATGGTTCAAAAATTTGTTTATGCATTTTCAAGACATTATGTTAGCTGCTTACACATGAATACATATATTAACATATATATTTTCATCATGCTCATTTGACAGTGGGAGGATATCAGCCAACATCATCACCTTATGTCTGTTAACGCCGTAGACTTCCCTCAGCAAACGATCCAGCAGTTGCGACGACATCGTTCTAACAGCAACGATTCGATGTAAGTTAACGTACAGAATGGACTTAAAGGCATTGAAGACTCGCCCCCAAATAGCGTGCCGCCATCTTTAAAGGTTAACTTTCTGTTGCTTGCAAGTGAAGCTTTCCTCTGGTCGCTACAAAATGCAGACAGTAATGAAACGTGATACCTTGTTATCTTTAGCTGGACCTGAGATGTCCATTGCTGTATCGTTTGTACACTGTGCTGTGGGTATTGACCGCAGCTGTATGTACTGACTGTACACTTGTGTCTAATTACCGACGGTAGCAAGCAGTGTGTGTATTTTCTGGGATCGATGGTGGTGTCTAACAATTCTGTTACACCTCATTCGAAACTAGGTCAGATTACTGGCATTAGACGTTTCTTTTTGCGCGAGTCTTCACACCCTTTAAGCAAGGAGTGCTGTGGATAGAAGGTACTGTGATATATCTGGATGTATTCGACTTACTAAGCCTCAGGTATCTATTATATGAATATACTGGTTACTCAACAATAGTTGACTGGAGACTCAAGACTAAAGTGGCTTGTTACAAATAATATAACTAGCTATATTCGCGAAATCTTTGTTTTTCAATTTTCAAGAGAAAATATTAATTTTAATTTAGAAGTACAGCTTTAAAAAGCCCATTGTTCACAATTCCTAATGGAGCAATGCCAGATTAACATGTAGCATGGTTTGTCATATCATCTTGATATGCTGAAAGGAATATTGATTGAGATAGCCTTCTTTTGCACTTCTTTCCAGACCTAATGGAGATGTCCCACTTCAGAGTGACTCATCATCGGTAGTCTTTCATGGTATCGTGATGAGAGATCACCTGGTGGAGCTACTTCAGAATAGAGTTTGTTTTATGGAACACAGTTCTGTAAGTAAATAGAGTTTGTTTTATGGAACACAGTTCTGTAAGTAAATAGAGTTTGTTTTATGGAACACAGTTCTGTAAGTAAATATTTATTTTGTATATTGCTTCTGCTCCCAGAGAACGTCTTGGATATTTAAAACCAAAGCAGCATATAGCCGCTATTAAGTATACAGCTCATTTTATATTGTTACGAATGTTAGGTTAAAGGCATTTCATTCTAGACAATTGTTCGAACGTACTCTCAAAGTATTTGTCTTCAACAGAAGAAATGAAATTCAGTGTCCGGGTTTATCATCTTTGACTCTCTGCGTTTAAGGTCATCTTAGGGTCACATTATGAAAGAATAAGTAAGCATCTTCCACAACAATAAATCCATTGGTATATTCAGGATTGTCCCAACTGGCTTGTAATTACAGTATTTTTGATGATGAATCCGATTTGGGTGTTCATCACCATTCATTAGTCATTCATTTGAAATCATTTTGAAGGATCAAATGTCCCTCATGTTATTACACAGTTCGTCGAAGTAGTTTTCATCTCAAAGGCATTTTTGTCAGTCTGTTTATTTTTTAATTTAATTTTTAATTGTTTTTCCTGTAACAGAGTAGTACCTGTAGTACAATGTGTAACTGTCTGTTTATTTCTTTCCTGTAACAGAGTAGTACCCGTCCTGTTATGCAGTATGTGGATTTAACCAGGGATTATCCTCGTTACCCGAGTGTACATGACATGGATCTCACTGGAATCAATTTAAACATGATAATAGTAAGTTAGACTTCACTATCTCTTTGTTTACTTGAATAGGGCAAGCTTTTCCAACCCACGTTTGGCACCATCCTTCCCCTTTGTCCCTCCCTGCTACTGACCCTAACCCCCACACACTATCCCACTGTTTGTATGATTTTGTAAAAATGCACAGGAATAGTTTAAGAATAGTGAATTTACTATTCACCCTTCTCCATTTCTAGAGAAAATGTTGTGGCCCTTTGTGTTTTGATTTTCAGAAAGGTTTCTTCTCAGCTGAAATGATAACTGTAGAATCAAAATTAATTCTGATATCATTATGTTAAAAACAACTGCTAACAGTGCAGGTCGTATTTCTGTACCACTTTCTATTTTATGAAATATTACCATTTAACCATCAAAATAGCTGAGCTATGTATGTCTTCTGGAAGCGACATTCTCCAGACATGTAGCATATCGTAATGGTGAGTGTCTCGAAAATTGAAACAGCTGTTGTAATATATTAAAAGCAATTCAGTAATTTCCTTTTTGTTGGAATATGCATGAATTCTTTTGTTTTATTTCTTTTGTTTTAATCTTTTCTTATTTAATCTTTTGTTATCTTTTGTTATATCTTTTGTTATAATCTTTTGTTTTCTCTGTAGGATGTTTCTAGGTATATGAATACTTGTCCGTACACCGTCTCTCCGACCGCTCCTGTTTCAAAGGTCTTTAACCTCTTCAGGACTATGGGACTCAGACACCTGGTTGTTGTTAACCAAATAGGAGAGGTTAGTGCTCTGTTGTTTCATTTAAGATACCCCCCCCCCTCCTCTGTGAAATCCCACACATGCTACACTCACATGTGTGTTCAAACATGCTATTCTCATGGTTAGAAGAATCTTTACTGGCCATAAATGTCTCACATTACAGTGTATGTATAGTATAGGTCAATTTACATTTGATTGCTGATGCACATGCCTCCAGCTTGCTTTAAAGGCATTGAAGACTCGCCCCAAACCGTGTGCCGCCCTCTGACAAAAGTTAACTTTCCGTTGCTTGCAAGTGAAGTTTTCTTCTTGTCGCTACAAAATGCAGACAGTAATGAAATGTGATACCTTGTATTCTTTTATCTAGACCTGAGATGTCCATCGCTGCTATGTACACTGTGTTGTGGATTGACCGTAGCTGCATGTATTGACTGTTCACTAGTGTCTAATTTCCGTAGGGTAGCAAGCTGTGTGTGCATTTTTTGGGATCGATGGTGGTGTCTAACACCTCATTCGAAACTTGGTCAGATTACCGGCATCAGAGGTTTCTTTGTGCACGAGTCTTACTTCCTTTAACTGATAGTAGACATGACATGAATATGAACATTGTAGAAAGGTCAAATTATAAATTTTTAAATTTAAATTTTACAAATTATAAATTACAATTGAACGTCAATGTCCCTATTAAACCAAACACCAAAATGCATTTCAATCACAAATGAAGATAAGAACCATAGCAGATGATGTCTTGTGATTTTATTCTTTTGGTCAAAAAAACTCCTCACCATTTCTCTCTCTCTCTGTGTACTGAATTTGGCACCGATTGGCTAAGACACAAGTTGTGGCATTTAAGACAAAGGAATCATTAAATAATTTTCAAAATATATGAATAGTCTATATATAGTTTCTACAGAATAGAATAGAATAGAATAGGAAAGTTGAAAGAATTCTATAATACTTGTGAAGAATTGACCTATGTGGAGATAAATACATTCCTCTAACTTGAATTATATATCATCAATTCTGGTGCAACTTTTACACGACCAGAAATTACTGTAACACAAAGGAGTGCCTTAAATTGATCCCTCCTTGTCAGGAAAACATAATCCTATGTTAACGTGATGTAGCATAATATAGCAGCATTTTGTTTTAAAAGCTTTGGAACATTGCCAGGTAGTTAACTGTGTTTGGCAGGTTATAGTAAAGCTCTGTCCCACGTTTGACTATGGTACATTTCAATAGGTGTGCAGTTGCATTATAATGTCAGGTTTTTTTTTATAGGTCCATATTGAATTGTAGACATAAGTAGACTTTGGACCTGAATATTTTCAGGTGTCATAAAATTATTTTCCTAACCAAGATAGATGTTGTCTTGATAAATCATTTGACTGTGTCAACATCTGACATACCAGTGCAGGTGTATCAGCTTAGCAAAAGCAACGACATAAACCAGTCACAGATATAAACAGAATAACAACATGCAGAAGAAGTTTCATCATGCTCAAATTTCTGTACTGAAATAAATTCGGGGTAACTTGTTAACTTATACATTCAAAGTTGTCATCCAAACCGCAATATTTTACAATGTGGTTAATGTCACACTAAAACCTATTGAGATAATCCAATCGACGCCTTTTCCCTTTCGGGTGAACTATTTAAGTGATTGCAAAAACTGTCATCTATATGTACAGGCAATGTGATATAAAATGTCCATAAAATGTAAACTTCCAGAAAGACAAAGAGTCAGAAGTTAAAGTAAAAGACCAGCATGAAATTACAGAATTCGTAAGAAGAGGAAACTAATTGAAGATGGCTAATTCTTAACACTAATATCTTGTCTAAAGAATGAATCTGTTTTGGTTCCATTAACCTTTTATTCAGTATTGAGTATTTTGCCAGAGGTAAGTACCTCTGGCAAAATCCTGTGCGTTTTTATTTAATTTTTTTTTCAAATAAAATTATGAAATATACAATAACAAAAAATGTAAGTTATTATAACTTGAGATGAAAAAACTTAATATATAAAAATGAAGATCAAAATTATTATGATTATCATCTTTACTATATCAAAGATAGTACTATTAAACTGGTACTGGCTTAGCATTTTCGTTCATTGCACATATTCAAATCTAATTACAGTATAGAAAGCTCTTTTCTTTTAAGTACTTCTAAAATCTCCTGATTGTAATACTAGCAGTACAGACAAACCTAGTAAAATTTTACAAAATGTCAGATTCTCTGTGTAAATTTGCCCAGTTTTAAACATAGAATTTTTGTTCAAAAAATGCATTTTCTTGATTAAATATGCACTATGGGGGGGGGGGGGCAGTTCACA
>JAIPMN010004068.1:6730-17203 GCA_020650975.1 Apostichopus californicus | reverse complement strand
ATTTTTGTTCAAAAAATGCATTTTCTTGATTAAATATGCACTATGGGGGGGGGGGGCAGTTCACAAACAGGTCAGGTAAACTAGTTTGCATAGGCAATATGAATAACTTTTGTGAAGCAAAACAAAATGATTAAAACTGCTATGTACAAATTTTTTAAAGCAAGTTGGTGAGCGAACATTGAAAATGTAAAGTTGAAACCTGGTGTGAATACCTCCTCTTTGTAACACTTGAGGAAGCTTAACACATATATAGTGACTAATGGGTTGACAAATATTCACAAAATCTTTAAAATTAACAGTACTTTTTGGTAGTAATAACAATCACAAACTTCTAGATTGTAGGTGTATTTTTATCTATTAAGGCAAGATGCAAATTTAAAAAAAAAAAATGAAGGAAAAAGCTATTGCGTATTTGAAAAGAATTAGCACCTTTAATTTCTTGAGTGTATAACCTATTAGCCATTGTCCCTTGTTTATCACATTATGCATAGTTGTCAGGCATTAGCTTTGTATTGCTAGTTTATATTTAACTATTATCAATCCTGTGTATACTACATTTTATTCAGTGGTTTAAAGTCATATTGCTCATATGATACCATTTACAGTAAGAACAACTGGAATGAAAACAGCTAGATGCCCATGATATGAAGACTACAAATCGAGCGTAGGGTATGATCGGTAGATTACATTACATGGTACATATCATCATCACCCAGCTCATGCTGGCTGTTGTATGACAGTGATGGAGTCGAGGCCATCTCCTCCTCCTCCTCTTCATCTGCTTTCCTGAGTTCATCCTCTATCTCCTTAAGAACCGTCTCTTCATCCCAGTCTTCTGTATTCCATTTTCCACTTCGGCTTTGGTTGATATCAGAGAAATCCCACTGCAAACGGAAAAAGGTGGAGACGCTTGATATTGATGAATTTGTAGATGTTTTTATTTGTTTGTAACAGGTGTGTTTGTTTGTTTATTTGTTTGTAACACACAGGTGGGTGGGTAAAGGGAAGCCCTGGGGAAAATGTTTGTGGGAACCTGCAAAGAATTGCAATTTGTATACTTTTGGGAGTTTTGTATATAATATACCTCAACATAACAGATGTATGATGCACATGTAGAAGTTCTTGATCTTCATGTTCCCTTATATAATGTAATCCTCCATTCCATTGGGGTGTGGATTGGGTTAAAAACTATCACTGTGGCCCAGAGGATCCATTTCATACCCTCCCCTGGTTTACAGTTTGTCTATTTTACCAACAGCTGAAAGGTATTGTCACCAGACACAACCTAACCGAACAATATCTTCACCATCATCTGCATCAACAGAGGCATGGCCAACCAATGAGGCAAGATCTCTTTTAATGGCTCACATGGAGGTTTGAAGAAGCTTGTGCTGTTTGCAACAGAACATCTGTGTGTAATACAAAACTCTCCCATTCCATTCCATTCCATGAACTTCAAAGGTTATCATTTAGTATTAAATGTCACCCCAATGTTGCTCTATTGAGAACATATGATGACTTTATGAGACATTACATTAATATCTAGGCTAACACTGAGAAGCAGTTTTGCATGATGAGTGTAGTCTCTAAGGAAAGTTTCTGCCGATCCTATAGACATCGTTTAAAACATTTTGATAGAAAATCTGCATTTATAAGAATTTGGAAGAAGTTGTTGCCGTCTTCATCTATTACAGATTATTGGGAGCAGACAGGCAGTAATTCTTTACAAGAGTACACAAAAACCAATTCCAGACTGGCTGTAAATAATGTTCACCATGGAGTTTATGGAGCAGTGGTTTTTTTATGTTAATGTATACAAAACTGATCCTACAGTTTTCCTCTGAATGTACTGTAGGATTCCTACAATATTTTCTAAGGCTTGCCAATTTGATAGGCGATTGATCTTCGATATTTTTGTAACTATTTTGTAATTATGAATTCTTTATTCTTGTTCCAAAGGAAATGTGTGTTATTTTTTTACTTGCTTTCATGAAACTTATGTAACAATCAGTGCCGGATTAATGCATGGGCTTTAGGGGCTGTAGAGCCCAGGGGCCTCCAGAGATGAAGTGAAATCATGAATCAGTATGTAAAGTTCTCTAAATTTATCTGTTTAAAAAGATTCCCTTCAGGCCTTGACAATTATTTTTTAAAATACAACATCAATATTTTCTGTAAAGTAAGGTTAGGGAGATACATGGTGTTACATAACTGCACATTTTCCTGTCTACAGAGTATGTGATGAACAAGTAAAACATGTCACAGATTCATGAATATGCAGCTATGCCTATCTTGTCTCAGACAGTTCCAAAGAACATCGGCAAATATACCTACCAGGGTATCTCTGCTTTTGTAGGGCTCCTCTAGTTCTAGGCATATACTAGCTAGGTGTGCGAGAGTATGCCTGTACAGTACCTCATTGCAACTTTAAGCTGCCTTTGCATTCATTTTCCCAATAATTTATAATATGGTTAAAAATGGTATGTGAAAAATGTCACTGTTACTCCATTACATTGCCTACATTTACCTGTAGTCCAAAATCTTAATCCGGCCCTCGTTACAAGTATGTGCCAATTCTCTATTTAGTTTCCTAAGATTCTCTATTTAGTATCCTAAGAAAATATAAATGTGAAATATTGACATCTCGCAATTTCTTTTGTCAGTGGTGTATTTCTAATTGATGCGTTTGCTAAATTTCATGAAATGCTATTATGGCAAATTACACAGTATGAGTCTACCATCTCCCCTGAGTTTTCCAGATGGCGTGGGAACCACAAACACTTGCACAAAGTGTGTTTTTTTAACGAGTTCTACTGTTTTCTTGGGCCAAAGACTGTTAAATAGTTTGCTCACCTCAAAATCATCCTCTAGCTCTCTGTTTTTGCCAGGTTGAAGATTCTGTCTGTTCATGAAGAGATCCTCTTCAGGACCAGCGGTCTTTTGGAGATGAGGGTAGGAGATGACTTGAACTTTGACATCTCTCTGATTATCTAGGTCAGATGATACTACCCCATCTGTAGAAGTACTCTCTTGTACCCTTCCAATGCTCCTCTCTTCCACCCCACTGACCTGACTGTCGATTGTCTGTAATGAGGGAAAAGAAATTGGTGACTGAACTAGAAATTTAAAGAAATTGCATGTCCCAATAAGTGACAGAGTAAATGATCTTTACTCTCACAATACTGTTGCATAAGAGGTACATGACATTGTAAAGTTACATTATGACAAAAGCTGATGGGTTTTAATTTACTGATTGATTGCAAGTTTATCAATTGATTTTATTTATTAAGTCTCCAAAGTCTTGTCAACATTCTTCAAAATAAAAAATGCATATTGAAATTGCCTCCAAAATTTTAACAAGACCAAAAATCGTCACCTACGGTCAAGATTTACACATATACTTTATTTTACCCTTTAAAGCTTATTTATGTCTTTGCCTTGAAAGCAAAGACACAAATTAGTTCAACTTGACCCCCTCCCCTTGAATATCTGAGAATTATTTTTAGATTAATACCTGCAAACAGTTATGCCTAAAATTTGAAGATACAATGGGTAAATTATTTCCTCAGCACTTACATCACTTCTTTCTTTTTGCTCTGGGTCTTCTTTGGACGAATCTCTTCTAGTATTTTGAGACACTGTTGACCGGTCATCTTGGTCAAAGTTGATGCTTGTGCCATCGTTGTATAGAAGCATGGTACCATCTTCAACTCTCGGCTTCACTCTCGGAACTCGAGCCGTTGATCTGGTGAAACGCCACGTCATGAACACAATCTGTTGTATTGTGCTTAAAGAGCAAATTTCAAAGCAATGTTCTTGAAGAGAATTATTTTAAACATATTACTCAGGCTTGAGGGGAACTTTCTTTTCTAGGAAACTCATATCTCAAAGGCCTTTTGTCATTTCAAAGTTTGAAATAAACATCAACATTTTTCATTTTGCTGAATACTCATATGTAGAACATGTTTGGGTTACAAAATGTTGAGAATGAAGTTCATCTCATTCATAACTCGCTGATTAACTTTCATATGATGCAGGAAAAAAAGTGTTCAATCACTGCAGTTTGATTTTGAATGATACCTGAATACAAAAGCTACTTAACACGCCAACAAATTGCACACTGACTATAATAATGTCATTGGTTCACTGTTACTTGACTATTTAACAAGGATACAAAGAGGTCTTGTAATCCCAGCAAGGCCCTGTTGATCAAGAGAAAAAGAAATAAAGTTATCAAGTAGAACAGAAAGCAAACATTTCAGTCCCAAGTACAACAAATGGGTAGTAGGTAGATCTTGTCGAAACTATAATTAACACCATTTGAGCTATCTGTATTTGGGTTATTCTACAGTTGAGTTAGCACTGGGGCAATCGATAGATACGAGCAATGATTAAGCACAACCTTCGGTAAAATGAGTGATGTTGTAAGTTATTTGGACTTGGGGGATTGATTTACTCTTTCTCTCATGAAAGGACAAATATTTGGGGCGAAAAAAGGACTCCGAGATGATAATGTGTAACATTAAGTGGTTAACTTATTACTACTCTAAGAGATAACTGGAATGAGGAGGTAGATATCAGTTATGTCTTTGTTTCTAAGGAAATACAACCCTGCTTTAAAAAGAAATATTACTGATCAAAATTACATTAATGTCAACTTTACACTAGTAAATAAGTTTCCATAGATTCTTAACAAAGTTGTTTTCAAGAAACGTGTGTTTTACATTCAGACTGAGGACACCATTGTTTTTTTCGATTGTGCAAGTCCACATACCCTAACCTTCTGGGAACTTGATTGTTTAAATGACAAATGACTTGGAATTCCTTTGTTCAAGTCCTCAGTCTGAATACTATACATGTGCACCCTGTCAATGGTTTTTCATTTCAAGCACATTGAAACCTAGAATTGGTTTTGTTGTCATCCATGGACAGGTGGGATACCACCAACTATTGACAGATCAAGATAAACAATCATCATTGATGCCAGCAGTTGGGGCAGCTGGCTTTATATGGTACTCACATTCCAATTAACCAGGGTAATGCATTGATGATGAAGTCTGGTGAGATGTCGTACGATACGATAGAGCTACAGTACACCAGGCAAGCTAATGCAGACAGACCGTGGAAGCCTAACTCTGGCCGTATCACATCTTTACTGTAAATCTGAAAGTGATAAGAACCATCAAGTTTAGCAGAAGTTAATTCCTAGGCACCCACCCACAGAGCAGGGGGTCATCCAGGATATTGAAAAAAAGGAATGAGTGGCCCTGAGGTTGTTGAAGGCAACTCGTATGTGGGTAGAGGAGGGGGATGTCAATCCACCCCCAGAATTTTAAATGTCAAATAGTGCATGCTGGGGCATATTTAGGCTACAAATTAGGACTACACTCAAGATTGTGCTAATAACTAATGTTTGGTGTGACATTGAAAAGGAGGGTGCACACCTCCAACCATCCCCCACCCGCTCATAGTAGTCACATCAACAGGCAGTAGGGAACAGGGATGGGGGCAGTATATAAGATAGTACTCACACCATCAGGCAGTAGGGATGGGGGTGGAATATAAAACTACATTCATCCTGCTAAAGTAATTTTGCCATGTTCTAAAACCAATTGTTTTTCTTCTTGAAATTGTAGTTTCCATAAAATTCCCATTAAATAATTCGATTAAATCCAATAAAGTTTCCATAAAATTGTTTATACATAATGGATGTCTGGTACATCGCATATCTTAGAAGAAGTAAAAACCAACACAGACTTGAAGGTCACAGTGACTCGCCTACAGTGTACGTCTTCTGTAACACATTCTGCAAACATCAATACATAAACGAGGAAAGCAATCAGTTCAGTCGTGAATAAAAGCTACGAGGTCGATATGAGCAAATTACTCACCGAATCCTTTATTGTAGTGATTCTCACGGTTGCATACAAAAGAGCAGCAAAAATGCCGACTGCAAAACCAAAATTGTCGACACCGCTCTGTGAAGAGAAGAAAGGAATAAGGGTAAGACATCAACTGCTAGTATGGAATGTAATTGTCGTTGTTAAATATCATCACAATTGTGTAATAAACAGAGATCTGGAAAGAATTGATAGGTTCATTGAACTTTCACATTTTCCTTCTGCTTACAAGATTTTTAGCTGCCAGTAGGTAACGGAGAATGTCCAAGGAAATTCGACGTTTTCGTTTACTCGATTGTAACAGGTCCACAAATTAACAGAAGGTATTTCAAATCAAATGAGAACATGGTTACTTACATCAGCCACCATTAGCAGCTTTCGACCAATCATAGGCCTTCCTTCAAGACTATGAATATTCAACTCGGAATGGAATGATATGACTGGTTGTGCAAAGAGTGTGATCATGCAAGGAAGAAGTAAGCAGCACACTGGTAGCACAGAACCATTCTGACTCATTCTGGCTGCATTTTTAGCATTCCAATTACCTGAAGAGAAATAAATAATGTTAATTGTGACCATTCAATCGGTAAAATGTAAGAACCCAGATATATTTCTGTTTTGGAAGTACCACAAATATTCTTTCTACCTGAAAGTCTGACTGGGTGTTCATACACGAAAGGAGTCTGTGACACTGCAGAAGTGATGATTGATAAAGCCATTGTACAACCTCAATAAGGCACTAAATTCATAAAGGTTCTATGATTAGATCTTTCGATTGTCACTATGGACAACTAGAAATGCCAGAATGGACAGCTTTATATGTGAAACTGGATGGGTTACCAAGGACAACCTGAAGGGGAACAACAGCTCACTAGAGGGTGAATCACATACTATCAAATAAAACTTCTCTCTAATTCACAACCACTTGTAACTTAACAAAACGGTAACATTTCTAAAGTGGCCTCTTAACACCAATTCAGCCACGACAAACAGTAAATTAAATTACTCACTACAATAGAGAATTTTGCCATCCATTTAGACAATTATAGTTGCTTCACTTGCTTGTTTTGTGTAGCAGTGGCATGTCTGGGGTGAGGACCATGCTTCCCCCCCCCCCGCCCCTCTATCATCAGTTGGGGAGATTATTCAGTCAGGGGTGCATTTGTAGTCAGTGGGGGAAGAATTAGATCACTGCTACACCACACAAGGTATTTATTAGAACATTCTTGCATCAGAGTTACTAATATAGACCTAATTTATTATCTAAAGATATCTTATTGTCTAAATTGTTTTTGTGTTCCGTGTACAGTAGGTGCCCCGCCCGCCCCCCCCTACATGGGAGTTGGTTTCAATGAACCCATGGCAGCAACAACCCCCCCCCAATTTCAAACTCATAGATTTGCTTATGGCCCTTTCAAAAAGGTTCAAGCACCAACCTAACACTCATAGATTTGCTTATGGCCCTTTCAAAAAGGTTCAAGCACCAACCTAACACTCATAGATTTGCTTATGGCCCTTTCAAAAAGGTTCAAGCACCAACCTAACTCAGCAATTGGGGGGGGTGGGACTTTTGAAATTATCATTTTTTAGAAGCACAATCTTGCATTTAGAGCAACTCATATGATCTAATTTATAATCTAAATATGCCTCAGATTGCACCATCGGACATCTTAAGTTTTTTGTTTTGCTATGAGGGAGAAACCCCAGCCCCCCCCCCATATAATTACCCCAGGGCAGCACACCTTCCCTTTAAAAATCCTACATTTGCCTCTAGCCTTTCCATAAAGTTCAGGCCCCTACCGCAATCATTGAGGGAAGGGGTAATGTTGAATTTGACTCCCCCAACTTTGAAATCCTGTGCACACCACTGGTATTTAACCATCGTCAACCTCCATGATAAATAATATTTAGTCTATTATGCATAAAGTAGAGACATCTAACACTGAACATCAAACAATTCTGGAACCTTTTTGTAAGACAGGAACTAACACTATCAGCCTACATTTGCAACCCTTTCATCGTACTCAGAATTAACTTAAACTCTAGCCTAATTTGCATATAAGAATCTGGATGAACTTGTTATTGTTAAATTAACAGGAAAGGCTAACATATTACCAATATCATGGGGTTTGATATAAATTTTCTGCCCTTTTTCAAACAATGTACTGTACAATGGTATGAATGCAAAATTTAACAACCTTTTGCTGCCATTAATTTATTCAAATTTTAAGTTTAAATATCCTAATAAAATTTAACAAAAGTAAATGGAAAAGCGGGAAATTACACACAATATGCATGCATCAATACGCACTATTAAGTATTTCCCCGGTCCTTGCGGCCGCTCTCTGTCGACGTGAGGTGAATGTTAGTAGGAAGATAAAGATGATGTCACAGACAACAAGAAAGATAGCTGTTAGTACCTGCAGACCAGAAAAGGGATCGTTAAAAAAAAAATGAAAGCAGATCTCAGCAATCCTAACCTACTTTTAAAGCTGCTTTTTTTGCTGTGAATTTTGCCAGATCCTGGTGGTGGTACTGTACAACAATACCACCAAAGCAAATATTTAAGGTGTATGAAAACAACATGTTGAAATTAGCGAACCAGAAACCAAAATTCCACCAGGAATGATAAAATCAGCCAACAACTTCAACTTTGCCAAGCTTTGCAACTGGAACAAGGAAATATTACACATTAACCCATGGTTGTAAATATTATAACCCTTTTCTATGGTACTGTGTTAAAAACACTGTGGCACTATGTATATTTTAACGTTCATTCCATAAACCTTTCAGGAACTGAGTTTTGGTCTTTAAACAAGGTATCTATAAGTTTCTACATACAGTATTCATGGGAGACAAAGGACTTCACATTAATACACTACAGTAACATATCCCACTTAAGATTAATGCCTCTCATTGGTTTTGACAATTTTCTTTGCATTGCATTTTGTTTTTATTTATTAGTTTTTTTTGGGGGGGGGGTGGGGGATGCTGGTTAGGTAGTCTTATCTTTGTCTTATAAATAGCTGTTATGTTGGGATGAATGGTACCTTCTTATTGTACAGTGAAATGTTTTGTTTTTTTGTGTCCATTTTCTCCTAGGGAACAAAGATTGCTTGTTATTGTTGAGATTATAAAGATCCTAAAATGCAAGCAATGTTTCTTAATAAAACTCTCTTAACATTAGTTAACACTCTAGTCTTATCACTAGTCATAGTACTAGTTATCACAAGTCTTAACACTAGTTAACACTAGTCTTAACACTAGTTAACATTAGTTCATACTCAAACAAATTCAGTAGGATACCATTCACAATGCAGCGCTATTATCCCAGAGAAGATTAATGCAGTGATAATAGTAAATAAAAACATTACAATAGTGATTAGTTTACCAAAATCCACCAGGTTTAATAAACAGGAGAGATTAAATAACCTGCAAACCTTCCCATTTATAACAGAATGTGAAATTTGAAAGAAAATTTGACAGCCCAAAACTTGATCTAGTTACAGTACTGAAGCCTCTGAATTTTCCTGACAAATTAGTTATGTATTACTATTCACAGTATCACACATGCACACACTCTCACAGGGTTGGCGTTAGCCACACGATCGAGGGATTTGCTCATAAAAAATATATGATCCCACAAATTGCCAACTCCAAGTAGAGGGAAATTCCCACAATTTCCCAGCTTAAACTGCTTTGGATACTAGTCACGCATATTTTCACAACACAGCATACTAGTACAGTAGTATAAACACTAACAGTAACAACAATAACATTAGCCCTGCCAAGAGTAGGTCCTACACACGAAGGCAAATCTGATCCAAAGAAACAAAAAAGTGAACAATTATTCAGGCATCAAGGCTGAAGTTGTGGACTCGGTTAAATTTTACCAAGGGATAACACCTCAAAATAAAAAATTAAGTCCCTCTTTTTTTTATGAACCCAAGGAGGGAACATTCTGCCAAACTTTTTGTAAATCCCTCTTTTTTTTTGAGCCAAGGATGAAAAATCCACCCAAGAATTATTTGAGTTAGCACCAACACTGCATTCTAAAACCCTCTGAGACCAAAGACCAACTTAACAACACAGTACAGTGAACATACATCACATCCTCCAGAAGTAATGAGGCACTTCTTTTCCTAATACTTTTATCTTATAAAAGTTTCTTTCTCCCCCCCCCCCCTATTTTCTTGTCACAATAAATGAAGTATTCAACCACATTAACTCATAGTTATATGTCAACTATTACTTTTAGTCATGAACTTTTTGCAAGAACAAAAAGTTACATAGGACACACAGTACATTAATGTGTGAGTGACCTTTAGGTGACCGATAACTATCAGTATGTTGTATTTTATAAGGTCAACTTGTCTTAAATATTAGCCTCCACAAGTACTGGATCTTAAATTAGTGCCACCTTCCCCCACAACCACTCCAGTTTGTTACAATTTTAGCATAATGAGCAACATAAAATATTCCCAAAAAGCAAGGAAAACAGGAAACCAACTCACTAAGGTAAATACAGAGGATGACAATGGTAGGGTGGGTGGTATGGGGGGGGGGGGGGGGC
>JAIPMN010004067.1:0-25235 GCA_020650975.1 Apostichopus californicus | reverse complement strand
ATTATAAACTACATACATAGGAATAGTACAGATTTATTTCTATCGTTAATCGGCTATTGTTTACTCCAGAAAATATACTTTCAATATGTACAATATCAATCTTTCGTACAAAAAATCTAATAAATTAAAAAAGTGGCGAAAGATAACTATAAATGACATCGTGGAACCCCCGCATTAATAAACGAATCCATTTCATGACAGCATCAACTCTCAAGTACCGCACATTAGTGTGTACCAGTACCGTACCCTAGGCTATAATAATATACAGTCCTGTGCGAAGATGGATTTAAACTGGATATACTCCCTGCGGTTTTGGCTGAAATTTTCTAAAAATTTATTAAATCGTTATAATTATTATAACAAAATGAGGTGAAATGCATAAGGGTAAGATTTTGTACATGGGAACCTTCACAATCATCGTTTGAAGAAAATAAATAACGAAAATTTCAGAATAACTTTGAAGTCCCGTAACATGCTGAGCCCAAGTAACGTTCGATATTTGGTGTAGCCTAGGCCACGTAGTACACATAGGCCTATATTGACCCGCAGATAGTGACTGACGGTAAATCGGTAATAATAGAGTTTAATGTGCTAATTTAATGGTTCACCTATGATGTTTTATTGTCGGACACGTCTTATTTCTTTTCATTTTTCCCTTTCTTTCTTTCTTCCTCCCTCTTCATGTTTTTGCTGTCTGTTTTTTTTTTATCTCTGCTCCAAAATTTCCCGCGAGTGACGAAGATTTTTTTTTTTTATCTCTGCTCCAAAATTTCCAGCGAGTGACTAAAATTCCCCGGGAACGAGGTTCCCGTGTTACCTACTTTTTCCTTTATACACGTTTTTAGGTCGTAAACTCACCGAAATGTGCACTTGAAATAAATTCCGAATGTCGCAGTAAACCATTCTTAGTGCGATTATTGTTATGAAAAGCTGTCATTGTTTACGTTTTCCGAGGATTTCATTCTCAGTTGACCTGACCCCAAGTGAGAATCGGGCATGCGCACTCGTAACTCTGAACTCGCTTATAGATGTGCCTTGATAGAGTGAGGTAGGATACAAAAGAATAACACTGGGATTTCATTGGATCAAATCAATAATCCATAGGCAGGATTAAATGATAGTTTGATATTTTCCACAGCTTTGCCTATGATATTAATAGGCTTTCATAAAAGAATGCCCATACTGTAGATGGTGACAAGAAGAAGCTAAGAGTTATGTATCAGCACTGATGCAATCAATCATCACCTGACATTTACCTACAGTAAAGTAGACATCAGGTAGACATCTACTTGTTGAATGTACAGCATGGAGAGCCACTAAGTATTCGTATGTGTCATTATGCATTGTTGCAGTGTCTTATTACCACAACAGTATCTGGAGTCTGAGACAAAGTTTATTTCTATTCTGAGTCCTTGCTGTCAAAGAAAGACTCAAGATAAAAAAATCCAAATGCAGCTCAACACAAGCCACAGAGTCCTGTGTATAGTAAAGAAAACATTGTTCCAGGTGTCAAGTCAGCACACACTTTAAATGTACTCAGTGTTTCTTTGGATGGTCTAAATTGATGCAAGATAAAGCTGCTGTTGCAAATTCCAACAAATGATTACTTAATAAAAATGCAAAAAATTAAAGAAAGTTAAAGTACTACAATTCAAGGCTTTCAACAATCATAAGTTGTAATGATTTGTGAGTCAGTCAGGTCTCCTTATCTGACTTATTGTATCTCTTAGATGTAAACTAGGGCAGGTAAGCTTTTTAAGGGCAGGTAAGGGTAAACTAGTACAGGTTTTAAGCTTTGTAAGGGCAGGTAAGGGTAAACTAGGGCAGGTAAGCTTTGTAAGGGCAGGTAAGGGTAAACTAGGGTAGGCAAGCTTTGTGAGGGCAGGTAAGGGTAAACTAGGGCAGGTTTAAGCTTTGTGAGGGCAGGTAAGGGTAAACTAGGGCAGGTTTAAGCTTTGTGAGAGCAGGTAAGGGTAAACTAGGGCAGGTTTAAGCTTTGTGAGGGCAGGTAAGGGTTACCTAGGGCAGGTAAGCTTTGTAAGGGCAGGTAAGGGTAAACTAGGGCAGGTAAGCTTTGTAAGGGCAGGTAAGGGTAAACTAGGGCAGTTAAGCTTTGTAAGGGCAGGTAAGGGTAAACTAGGGCAGCTTTGTAATTACAAAGCTTACCTGCCCTATTAAGGGCAGGTAAGGGTAAACTAGGGCAGGTTTAAGCTTTGTAAGGGCAGGTAAGGGTAAACTAGGGCAGGTAAGCTTTGTAAGGGCAGGTAAGGGTAAACTAGGGCAGGTAAGCTTTGTAAGGGCAGGTAAGGGTAAACTAGGGCAGTTAAGCTTTGTAAGGGCAGGTAAGGGTAAACTAGGGCAGGTTTAAGCTTTGTAAGGGCAGGTCAGGGTTACCTAGGGCAGGTAAGCTTTGTAAGGGCAGGTAAGGGTAAACTAGGGCAGGTATGCTGTGTAACGGCAGTAAGTGAGGAGCTTTTAAAAGTGTTTACATTGTTTACTTTTTACTTAATCAGACACATTTCTATAGTCAGCCATATAAATTGGTGGGGGAGAGTCACATGTCCCACCCTGCACGTTTCTTCAGCCACTATGCTAAGTATATGGAAGATCTTCACATACTGTTAATATATACTGTACATTGCATACACTGTATTGTAATCTCCATTACTGGCTAACAGTAGAGTATGTATCATCTCCTCATAATCATGGGAGCTTAATTTAATATGAAAACATTTGCTTCATAAATCATGATGCATAGAAATTGCACCTAGGTTTACTGCCCAGTGTGCTGTTTTTTTTCCCCATTGTTTTTAACTTATTGGCTGCACATTCTGCTTACACAATTGTATGTAACTTACCATTGGAACAAGTTGGTCCTGTAAGTCCTGGTGGACAGCTGCATGCGTTATTCACACAGGTCCCTCCATACTGACATGGTGAAACTGGACAACCTAAATGAGCAGAAGGTGACAAATGATAACATCCAATAGGAGCATAGAAATAATGTAAAATTGTAAACCTTAAAGTAGTGTTAGAAATCTACACAACAGGAATATATATGTCAATTACCTTCTTTCGCACAGTACCATAGACGAATACCTCAGCACCCAAAGGAAATTCAGTTCTAAGGGTATACAGATATGCTCTCAATATCTCTGCTGTATTAATGTTTCATTTGTGTGGGCTTCTAGTCTAACAGGGACTTGTCAGATAATAAAAACAAAACAGCAATTTTGAGTACCAAATATATAATACTAATATATAGGGAAAATAGACCATGGTATCGTTGCTATCAATAAAACATTAAAAGATTTTGAATGCAAAGAAACGATAGAGTTCTCATACATTTTCCAAGCTTGATTTTAAAGAATTTACGACTTTTTTACAAGCTCTTTTTATAGATATTTTCTTTAGAAATCTTGAAGACTTTGACTACTGTTGACCTCAAATGAACATTCATCTCAGCAGAAGTTGCTCACTATATGAAATAGATATACCAAGCTCAACCAAGCTTAACATTCGAAGTTACAAGGTTTTCAGACTTCGACATCCGAGTCTGTTGACCAAAAAACACACTGAACTTATGCATACAAAAAGAAAGATAAACTGGGTTTAGTGGTTCTTTCCCATATTGCATATGAGAAGATTTAATGTAGCATGTCCTGCAGACAAGATGACAACTTTGGCAGTTATTTACTTCACATGATCAAGAAGCTTTTTGCATTTATGAATTTGGACAGTTACATATCAAGTTCATGGATCTACAGCTTCCTTTTGCAGTTTTGTACTTTGACTTCTACAGGCAAGATATAAGAAGAAACAAGCTGGGACTTATTCTACAAATTTGCCTTTAATTTCATTGAAAAGAAGGTAAATTTTCTATGTTGCAGTAGAGTAGACACCTTACACAAAGCTTTTGGAAAATACACAATTTAATACGGGGAAGAGAGTACCGTCATTGTCGAATAATAACGTTATTCTACATTATAACACAGAGTCTGAGAAACAAAGTATGATTTACAGATTTTAGATAACAGATTACAGGAGTCCTAACAAAATACGTCTAGATTAGTAGGGGGATAATGAAGGACTACCTTCAAATTATACTCCAGACTAAAAACACACAAATCAGAAACAGGCATGCAGAAGTGTCCAGGACTTACTGTAATTGGATAGATCAGATATAAGTGCATTAAACCTGACCACGTATCCTCACGCCCAAACAGATGATACGATATGTATTCTACTCCCAATAAGATTAACAAGCATCATTGCATCAAACAAAGACAACTTACAGTGCACTTATAACAGCATTAAGCAAATACATCATACAGTAGCTAATTAACAGCATTAAGCAATGACATCATACAGTAGCTTATAACAGCATTAAGCAATGACATCATACAGTAGCTTATAACAGCATTATGCAAAGACATCATACAGTAGCTTATAACAGCATTAAGCAAAGACATCATACAGTAGCTTATAACAGCATTAAGCAATGACATCATATAGTAGCTTATAACAGCATTATGCAAAGACATCATACAGTAGCTAATTAACAGCATTATGCAAAGACATCATACAGTAGCTAATTAACAGCATTAAGCAAAGACATCATACAGTAGCTTATAACAGCATTATGCAAAGACATCATACAGTAGCTAATTAACAGCATTAAGCAAAGACATCATACAGTAGCTTATTACAGCATTAAGCAAAGACATCATACAGTAGCTTATAACAGCATTATGCAAAGACATCATACAGTAGCTAATTAACAGCATTAAGCAAAGACATCATACAGTAGCTTATAACAGCATTAAGCAAAGACATCATACAGTAGCTTATTACAGCATTAAGCAAAGACATCATACAGTAGCTTATAACAGCATTTTGCAAAGACATCATACAGTAGCTAATTAACAGCATTAAGCAAAGACATCATACAGTAGCTTATTAACAGCATTAAGCAAAGACATCATACAGTAGCTAATTAACACCATTAAGCAAAGACATCATACAGTAGCTCTTATTACAGCATTAAGCAATGACATCATAAAGTAGCTTATAACAGCATTATGCAAAGACATCATACAGTACCTAATTAACAGCATTATGCAAAGACATCATACAGTACCTAATTAACAGCATTAAGCAAAGACATCATACAGTAGCTTATTACAGCATTAAGCAATGACATCATATAGTAGCTTATAACAGCATTATGCAAAGACATCATACAGTAGCTAATTAACAGCATTATGCAAAGACATCATACAGTACGTAGCTAATTAACAGCATTAAGCAAAGACATCATACAGTAGCTTATAACAGCATTATGCAAAGACATCATACAGTAGCTACTGTAATTAACAGCATTAAGCAAAGACATCATACAGTAGCTTATTACAGCATTAAGCAATGACATCATACAGTAGCTAATTAACACTATGGGGAGGTTGTGGGGGGGGAGGGGGAGGGAGTCAAAGAGTATTAGACAGAACCCTTGAATAAATACATTTCAATAGTTTCTAATGTTGTTTAACATGGTCTCCTTGAATGGAGATACAATGTTACCACTGTTTGCCCTCGCAAGCATGTTTCTGTAGAGCTGATGTAACTCTCATATACGCCACTGCTGCTCATCAGAGCATGAATAACTTATAAAAAAGATGTTTTAGCTCATTCTTTGCATCATAACTATACATATCTTACTAGTTTTGTATTGAAAACAAAAAAAAAACTTTTAATTGTGACCAAATTTGACCTTGAAATGCCCAAAATAGCCCAAAATATTGGTAAAATGTGATGTTTAAGGGCGCTGTTCACAGGCATCGTTGGGCATATGACCCTGAAAATGCAGTTTATCTGTAGTCCCTATGCTAGTGAACCACCCTCTTAATTGTTAAGCAAGCACCTGTATGCTAATGCTAAGAAGTTGTTGTCATTTGAATTACTCAAATCGGCTTGTACAAGCATTTTCATACATATGAACCAAGTGATTTTCGCAATTTTCGAGTCGTCAATTTGAGTAGATAACACAAAATACACAACATTTTGACTTGAGTTTTTAAAAATAGGGTCAATACACTCCTGAAAAATGGTATTTAAAGAAAAATTGAAATTTACCCACAGGCCCAAATTGGACCCCCAATTAGGGCCAGAAGTGAGATTTCTTAAGTTTGAGGGCGCTGTTCGTAAAACGTACGACCCGTTTAACTTTTTTTTTGCACTTTTCCCGTACAACTACCTTGGACAAGGATCCTATGCAAATTAAAATTCAAACATGCCTTTGCTTGTGTATATAGAGCACACTCAAAGTAGGGCCAGAAAAGGCCCCTATCTCATTTTCGGGCATTTTAATTACTTGTTACGAAAAATTGAGACCGTAAATTTTCCTCGAAATTAGCTTAATTCGAAGACTGGGCACATGTCTTCCACAATATCTGCAATATCAGACATAAAATACTTTACATTTATGCAAACCATGCCTCCAAACTTGACACAAATTTAGGGCTCATAAAATGCAATCTAGATTTGGTTGCTAGGCGGGGCCGTATCCTAGCAACCAAAAAGTTTTCAAAAGTTTTTTTGCCCAATTTCATCTTTTGAGACATGTGGCAAGACACCATATCAATTTCAGGCGATTCTGAGAGGGTCGACGTGGAATCGACCCAAAAATCTGTTGATTTGGCATGGATTGACCCATATATATACCATATTGTACTTTGAGTATCAACTTTGTGTATCACAATTTGTTGCCGGCTGCTTTATAAAATATTACAAACGCGAAGCTCTTGCTTAGTTTGGTTAGGCTTAAATGTAGTATAGCCGGCTAATGGTAGGATATTATTTTCTATGGAAACTAAAAATTTGAGGAAATTCTTTTCGTTTTGGTTAGACTGGTAAACTGACGGGGTCAAAAAAGTTCTTAGCCAGGATACGCTAATGTGTTTTCTACATGAAATCAGCTTTATTCATTGCACGATGTCATCTTTTAACATTTTTGCTAAGAAATTTGTGACTCGATCCATTTGATGACAGTTTGTATAACACAATCATACAAGTGGTTACTGTTTGAGAGTTTTTTCAAACGATGATAACTATTACTACAGCCGATTATAATTTGGATACTTTATGTATTCAATTGCATGATTTGGCGACAGCACAAAACGAGTAGACCCTAAGTAAAGTTAAGACCTTTAGAGCTATGTAGTCCTAGCCTATGCTATGAACTTGGATAACAAGTACCTTGCATTGGATGAAGTACTGAACAAGACTTTCAATACATTTTATCTGTACTGTATAATACAGCACAATGTTTTATCGAAGACCTATATATAGAGGCCTAAGCTGTTTCTAATATTGACGTTAGGCTACAAAAGGTACTGTACCACACAACCGGCCTATGGCAATAGGGCAGAATATAAGACTCATATTCTGCTCTATGACTGTAGCCTACATAGCCTAACCTAGCTATAGGACTATGCCTATATCTGTTCTATACCCGTACGTGTCTTGTGACTGGCTCACATCAACAAACTTTGTACTTTTTCTCCAGTGTAAATCGAATAACGTACCTTGGGTTTTGCTTGGTTGCAGGTTATTGCAAGCCAACAGTACGGTGAAAAGGAATCTTGGCATAACATCGAAGTTAGCAAACATGGTGTTATTAGTACAACTCAACCTTCAAGCATCGATACTGCTGTAGTTAAATATTATTGTGAAGTTTTGCACTGGCCAGCCAGCATACGTCGCGTATGCAACGATACTTTCTGTGATTCAACAGAAAATGTCTGACAAAATAGTTACTTTTTCGCAGTAAGGTGTTATTTGTACTCAGTCGCTAGCCACACTTTGAGGAAGTTAATTCGTGTTCTACTGAAGAAGGAAGTGAGATCGACATGACCTTGTCAGTCACGCTTCACAACCTCCACAATATTTGTTTATTCTACTGCAAAGAACTAAACAGGGGAGAATGACGTCATTGGACGATCAGTTCTACGTTCTACTGTCGTATATTGTGGTGTCAAAGTTGTGTCACGTGACTCTAGTCACAAACTGCAAACAGCACGGCTGGATGCTCCCAAATGTGAGAGTGTGAAATGCCTAACTTACTATGCCCACTTACTGCCTAATTACGTAATCAGCTTCTTTTGAATCCATTTACCACAATCTAAGCTTCTTTTTTATTCTTTCGCACGTACCTAGAATTAATGGCATAACTATGTTTCAGTGGGATCAAGTAAAGTTCCGAGTGCAAGGATCATACATTTGTTCAAGTTCTGCTCATGTACGAATCAGCCGCACAAACTAACACCCATGATATTTTTAAGGAAGTCCATGTTTACTCATTACGCCCCCCCCCCCCTCCAACATCCACTGAGTGACCCCCAGTGACGCAATGCATTTCGGTAAGCTTCTTTATCCCAACAAATTCTAGGCTCATCGTACTTTCTTTAAAAAAAAAGGCTGAGGAATGAGCTTATTTTTCATTTTCAACCTAATATAGTGTTGTTGTAAAAATAAAGTAGCATAAACTGTGTATCCAAACCACTGATACTTGAATTAGGCCATATTTTGCATAATTATCAGTCATGATCTATTTCACATTTTCACAGTTGTCCGACATCTCATGAGTTCCTGGGGCAGGATACACATATGGGACCCCAATGGACCAGCGGGAACTAAGAAGGGAAGCATTCTTTCGTTGTTAAATTCGTAAATTGACATTACTATTTCATGACTGTTTACAGAATTGCGAGCACGAATTTTCTTGATTATTTTAACACATGTTATAATCGGACCTTTGAAGATGTTTAATCTCGAAATTTCAAACATTTATTACTTTAATTTGCCATTGAATTGTAATCGTGGCTATTTATTTGGAAATTTTCACAAATATGTAAAAGTTGCCATTTTTTCATCGAAATAGTTGACTTTTTATGTCGTGTTGAAATTTCGAGAAAGTAAATCGAGAATGCATGGAAGTATATATTAAATGAAGCAATATAAAGCTGACTATTCTCATAAACATCCAGTTTAATTCATAGCATCAATAATGTGACTGAAAAGTTACCAAGGTGGCAACACGGATAATGGAGGGCGCCCTTACAAAACTCCGGAAAGACATCAACTTGCTCGAGTCTGTATTGTTCAGTGGCATATTTAAATCGAGCTCAATGTTTCATATAACCATGTCCTACGTTTGATATAATCACTACATGTTTAATACTACCATATAATTCATTTAATTATTTCTTGACAACTTTGAGACTTCAACAAAGTGTTCATTCATACAATTACTTCCGACAACCGATTTTGCAACATTTTATTTTACCAGAGTATTTGTTGGTTAAAAGATATACCGAAACACTGAAAATAATCTAACCCTCCCGGAGATCAATATCAGTGTCAATCTTGCAAGCATGACCCACCAATATTGCATACGTTTCATAGACGCACTCGAGCACATTGTCTTTGAGAATATCGAGATAGCTACTCCACCTACGTAGATGGGTACACATCTAAGTTGATTTGTTTTATTTTCATCGTTAAACTAATCCATACGTAGTTAAGAGGGACAGACTACTGCCTCTCAGTAAGAGTGGCGTATGTTATCCGATTTAACAAACTCTACATGAGCTTCTTCTCCATCTCGCTTATATTTGTAACTTGTATGATATTATATAGCCTATTTGAATAGCTCGCAGAGATTCGAAGGTGCTATGGTTTGGGATTCTTATTTTTTGAAAGATGTTTTGCGGTGTTTTGTTTAGTTAAAACTTTGGGATGTCCCATCATTATAAATTGATAGACAGTCATGATGACAGATGTTTGTAAACACTGTAACTGATATATAAACCTTTATTGTGCTTTATGTTTGGTAGGCTGCATAGATCCATTTTGTATTCAGGAAATTAACCGTGTAAAATTGACGGAGATTGGAGGTCATTTTATGTTAAGTGAAGCTTAACCTAAACGCGTTGTAAACACGATAAATTCAAAAGTAATGCTTGGCTGGACATCACCCTTAATTGGTATGTAGTTCCAAAGTATATGCAGGGGCGTAGCGAAGGGGTTTTGGTTTGGGGGGGGGGGGGGTCGTGGAGAATTTGATTTGCCGACGGATCTGGAAGTTGTGACTGAAATGGGGGAGGGGTCTAAGGGGAGGGGAGGGGGTGGAACATTTTTAGTTTTGAAACGTCCTTAGATGCAATCTGGTGCATATTTTAAGTCAAATTTGGCGCCGTAGAATTTCCATTTCGATATTATTTTTTATGGCGTCGGCAGAAGAAGAATTAATTGGATAACGAAGAAAAATTGCATACCGGTACCTTATATTGGAAAGTACATTATACAAATCGCATCTTGAAATTAGGAAGTCAGATTCTGATTGCTGAACATTGGTGAATGTAATTAGGCTTTGCCTACGCCTCTCGGGCTCAAACCAGAGGATACTAACAACACGTTGTCACACGATAGCACAACTCGTGGGCTGCGGCCTATACGGAAGCCTTTAATTCCATTTCTTTCACTGAGTTGCCGGCGATTCTGGCACTCGTCTAGCTGAGCCTGGCTACAGTAGCTATACTGACGACCGTGACATTATCAGGTATTTGCCGAGAGGTTTTTAACTTGCAGGCGTCGGGTGATTGGATTGGTGAATGAGTTTATCAGATGAAGAACTGGAAAATCGAAATAACCGANNNNCTCTCTTCACCTTTTCTCCTTTTGCCGACAGACCCAAAATTTGCCGACAGCGACCAAATTATTGGGGGGTGTGACACCCCCCCACACCCCCCGCTCGCTACGCCCCTGTCTATAATTCTACGGCAATGAAAAGTCACAAGGCCTTTTAAGAACTGGTTAAGCTACAAACAAATTGAAAACACTATATAAGCTTTACAAGTAATAAAAGCTGAAGTTAAATGCTTCCGTAAAAAGTTAACGTTGCTAGCAATTGTTTTTACCCTGTTATACTCCTTGTACATGTCACAGATTAGTTGATCCACAGGGGTTGGATCTGCAGGCAAAGAAGTAACAGCAATGCCATTCGAACTGGTGATTCTCTTTCCCATGAACTGCTGACTCAAGTCTGTCTCGTACTGAAAAAAATCAGACCCAGCTGTGATCAGCTCCATGTAGTGTTAAAAAATCTTTCCAAATAAATAGAACTATCAATTGATCATTTACCCCAGAATATGTACTTCACGTAAATTCAGGAAGATGGTAAATATGATTGACAACAGATATTAAATTATAAAGTGATATCAAAATTATACAAAGCACAAATTATCTTGTTTTCTATCTAAACCACTTCCTGTAACTTTTATTTAATACAGTAAAAACATCACTGCACCTACTTCATCTTAGAGAGATGCCTTGTAAGAAATGTTGACTCTACTCTATATATTTATGGTTGCATTCATCATAGTGATGGTGTTGAGGTGAACATGAAACTGCAAAAGGACCTTGAGGAATAACACCTTCACATCACATGATTAACAGTTGACATTTACTAATAAGAATTAATATATTATGCTGCAAAATTATTTGTAGGAAACAAGGAAATGTTTTTCTCCACTTTCAAAACATTCTTATAGGAGTAATGTTGAAAACATCTATTATGGTAAATTTTCATGGCATAGACAGTATAAACCTCTTTGCTTGTTCACATTTGAATAGTAACCCTTTTTGCGATGAACAGCTTTCTTGAAGTATGTCAGAACAATCAAAACAAATCTGACAACATTTGTAACAATGAACTACATATGAAAAATAAAAAAAACATCAAACTCACCTTTTTGCGTTCTCTTTCCAAGTTTTGCAGTTCATTGTAACAGCCATTGAGACTCCCTTGAAGAGTTGTCCCAACTTGTTCCTTACACATTTCCACCTCTGATGTGATAACCCCATCATGAATCTTTGCAGATGGAAGTGCATTGGGAAGTCTTTTAGGGGGGACAGGTGGTAGTCCAGTGATACCTGATGCCTGGTATAGGAGGGCATTAATGGAATGAATTTCATTTTGTTTATACCATGGATTATTTGTAGCACCAGTATACCCAACATGATTTGTTAAATGGTTTATATTATTGTATGGACTATCTGAGGGGACAGGTCCACGAGGATTGCCATTGATACCAGACAAGTTTGTTCCATACAACTGACTAAGCTCTGACTGGTACCTTGTTTGCAATTTGCTAATGTCATTGAGGTTAGGTCTATTGGTATATGGTTGGAAGTGATTTGAACCAGCTTTGTGAAAGCCATTGTTTGCTTGCAGCAAGTGTGGATTTAGCGCAACATCACCAAACCCTTTGACAAATTCATAATCAGTTTTTGGTGGTGTGAAGGTTTTGACATTGGGATACATCTGATCCTTCAAAGGGTATTGGTTGCCACGATCGAATCCATTTCTTACATTGCTCATATCTCTCATATTATCAGGGATACCTTGGGAGTGAAAATTACCAAATTTCCCAAGCTCAACAAAATTCTCAAACAACATTTTAGGTTTGTCACTAAAGGCTTGTGGGGTGGATGTTTGGATAGTGTTTGCAGCTGTTGACAATGCAGCAGATCCTCTGGTAACGTCAGCATATGATGAACATTCAGGTGAAGGTGTAGTACTAGTTTTCACATCACTACAGATCATCCTTGGACTTGGTGTGCCTGTGAAACAAGGAAAATTAAACTAATTACTTCTGGTCAGGCCTCTAGAGAAACTTTAAGATAGCTGAAATCATGATCCATGTAAACAATGAATTTTATGAGCAACATTATCTGTTCAAGTTTCTAGTCGAGTAACATTTATCAAACATGAAAGCTCATTGAGGATTACATGTTTTGAACATCTCTTTTATGACAAACACTACAGCACAATTTCTGGTGCCAGTATATTTATGTCCAGTGCTAAGTTACTTGCTTTCAAAGGTATTACCATTACAACAATACAAGCCTCCTCTTGAGTTCTGTTATTTTGATAAATTTACTTTCACGCATTACAGTATTATTACGAGGATTATCAAAGTTGTGTCCGGGGGACACAAGGTCTTAAAAATGCTTGCGTCCACTCAGAAAAACTTGCATCTCTGCAGTCCTCCATGAAAACATGCACTTTAAAATACCTCTACAGGAACCCACAAAACTTACTTATGATGGCCCCTGACAACACCTTGTCTAGTGCACAACAAAAGCCTGTAGTAATAGGTCTATAATGTTCATGAAAAACTCAACTGATGAAACCTGTAACTAATATACAACAACAAAAGTACTGTCAAATTCAGAAGCGGGAAATTTTGCCATTGACTAGTTACCATATATGCTGGCCTTGATATCTGCAATGCACACTACTGTACGTATAAAACTCCCATATATATATATATAGCGTGTGTGAAAATGTTGTATGTTATACATATGCTGTGAATGCTAATGTGAAATCAATGTAAAGAAAAACAAGTGCCTAGAGAGAAAATGCAAGAAGAATTATACTGCACTTTTAACTGACTTAATGGGGCCCCTTAAATTTTGTAGAAAATATTAATTATAGATCTCGAGGACACAAGAACACACCCTAAGAGGCCTAGTACTTGCTCCCAACTTTTATGAACCTCTGTCGTAAGTTACCATTAACAGTTACCCAATGCAAATATATTCAAAGTTGAACAATCTTTTCCTTTTCCCCATCCTCTATAGGCCAGTTGGCTCAACCCCAGCCAGTGCCGACCCCTTTCACATGACAGTATGTTATACATGTACAACAGGTGTTTAATCAACACTACATGTCGTTTGAACAGAACACCCTCTCTCATGAAGATCTTAAAAGAAAATTTAGTCCAACTGAAAAAGTTGTCTTCTTGGATGATCAGACACCTGTAAGAGTCAGTACAAGTTAACAATATATCTATAAAGTAATATCTTAGTATTAATCTTAGTATCAACTTCCATAAATTTATAAGTTACCCTTGTTGAAGGAACACATTGCCAGTTTTTGTGATCCAACCATTGGATACTTCATCCAACCATCCTGCAAGTTGTTCCTGGGAAAATCATTTCTTTCCACACCACTGGAGCAGAAATTGTGAGTTGTTGGTAATGGCAACCTTGGTGAAATGTTCTGGAAACTTTGGTGTAAAAGAGTAGAATTTAATAAGTTACATATCAAATGGAACCCACTGCTCAGAAATATACCTCCCTTTGAACTATAAGTGGATGCAGTGATTATTGATTTGTCTGGATAGTATTCAAAGAAAATCAGGGCTCCAATTTAACGGTCGGTCGATCCCCAGAGACAACCTAAAATCACGTCGAACAACCTAAAACCGTGCTAAGGTTGTCTGACAGACGACTAGCTTATTCTGTATATGCCGTAAGTGTTCTACACTTCAAACAAAACTTGGAAAATTCCTTATTATAACCAATCTCCATATGGAACTAAAGAACAGCATGATAAGCCTCTTTAATCAGCCATAATAAGGCCTATCATTATACCACTTGAATATACCAAATTGATTTCAAGTGAATAAATAAATGAAATATTGTTACATCAACCTTTGACATTTCTTGTTAGTTTTTGGTGCTTTCATTTGAACAACTTAAAATCCTTTGGACAACAAAATATGAAGGTAAGGTAAGAACAAAGGTCAACCTTAAAATTTTCTTTAAAATGAGCCGTGAATATAGATATCTCACTTGTTGGATGCTAGGTGACCTTGCACTGTTGTGGTAGGAATTGAAGAGCTTGATTCTGCACTGTCATTTAAGATATCTGACACCAGATCATCTAGTGTAGATGATTGATCAAGGACATCATCAGGTTGATCTTCGCTATATCCCTTCAAATAAAATTTATTGATATTACCTTCGGTTAGCTAAATTGCTAATGCATCATTCATCAGGAAATTAAAAAATCAAGGATCTCACCATGATAAATCACCCAATTTTGAAGCAATGCAGCTGAAATTTACAGAATATGCAATTATTTCATGGTGTTCCAAACATATAATAAATTTGGGGATTTTTGGGTGCAGCAACAGCTATTCGTGATTTGACACGGAATGACCCTTTAAGAAAAGCTAGAACCCCGAAATTTGGTAATTGTAAGAACTTTATACTTGTAATTAAAGCAAAAAGACCTCACAGCTCTCACACGTTGGTAAAAAATAGCATCAAAACCCCCTGCTCATCATGCTAAATCGCAGCATAAAATAACAACTTTTCAGCTGCACAGCTTACAAATAAATTACAGTAAAGCATTGCAAGCATTTGTTTTATTGTTTGGACTCGATATAATAACCTCTGAAGGAATCAAGTACCTTGAAACAATAATTTTGGAGCAAAAATACAAAAATTGAATATTTTGACAATTTTAAGTTGACCTAACTCCACAAGATAATGCGTTATAGCCTAATTTGTTTTATTTTCCATTCTATGGGATAGAGTCTATAGGCTTCTGTATTAGAAAGGTAGTAGGATGTTTAATTGCTGAGAAATGAAACCTCAAAATCAAGAATATGCCAAGATGCAACCGTAGAGACAAATTGCGGAATTTCAAAGTGTGATAAATCGGCTAAATTTATAGTGTTCCAAGCATACAATGAATTTGGTAATATTTAAAAAAGGTCGAACTACAACATGCCCCAAAATTTGAAATTGAAATTAAACTTCCTTGTGTGAAATATCATTGGTACGATCGTTTTCACTCAAAGAACGGCGGGGAGAGATTGCATATTATTCGAGGCATGTTGTTTAAGACTGTGTGTACTTACACAAAAAAATTCTTTTCCCCCAAATACCTCAATCTCCAAGAAAAAACTCCAAAAAAATTCCTTAGCTAGGTTGAAAACAGGGAAACCTAGCTGTGTATAATCTTGCAGTTGTTTGTTACTAATATAAATGTCAGACTTTTAAAAGAATAACTGTTTTCCACTTCCCACAATTAAAATGCCAGGTTTAAAATTTATAAAGTCTGTGCATAATTTTGGCATTTTAAAAGCAAGGTGAATATTACAATGTACTTACAATTACTTTTTTTCATTTTGGAAAGTATCTAATCATTGTGGATGTTGCTTTTAATATACATACAGATGATGCTCCCTTTGAAACATTACCTTGTGCAACTTTCAGCATATATGTGTTTGCTTGTTAGGAATAAATAATACTGAAAAGTATTAAGCCTATCTCAAAAATGTTCATAATGCTTTACCAAGTTAATAAACTGTTATGCCTCTCAACTTGATTGTGGAAGTTACAAATGTTCAAGGGTTCCTGACATTTTATTAAAGTTTTGTTTTGTTGCTGCAGTTGATTAAAAGTGCTTAAAGTTCTACATTTGAAGGGCTAAAGCAACTATCAAAAGGCTTCAAGTACAGTTTACTTACCACAGTGAGATTGTGGGGACAATTCCAGAATACATTTGTACTGTCCATTATTCAAATACCACTTCAGTATGAGCAAGCTGCAAGATAACAAAAGCATCAATTGACAATGTGATTCTATCTTAATCATGAAGTCCAAATTATATCCACAAAAAGGAAACTACTAGTTTATGGTTATTTTTTATCTCTTCAACTTCAGGCACATTGTCATGTACAGAAGGGACACTATGGAACTATGACAGTTTAGTTTAAGGTTTGAAATTGGTCAAGATTTGATTCGCACTCAGATTGTTCAAAATACAAAAATATTACAAAGACAAAATAGACAAAAAGGACGGAATTAAAAAGAACAAAAAGAGTAACAGGAGCTAAACCCATTAGGCTGACAGACATCGGCCCATTTCCAATGGGGCCCTAAAGACACAAATTGCATATGCAATGGAAAATACTAGGAAACAAATAAATAAGACACAAAAATGAATAGATTGCACAAAATACTGAAAAGTGCCTCTCTCTCCCCCCACCCCCATAATTACATGAGATGCTTCCTTAACTCAGCTCTAAAAAGATGAGAAGACTTAATGGATTTGATATGATATGAAGAGCATTCCAATCCTGAATTGCTGTGAAGTAGAAAGTAGAGATTACACCACCCTTAGAATCAATAACATAGAAAAAAAGATAAGATACTCTTGTCAATTTTTCTCTTTGCTTGAAAGCTATGTCATTAACATGTATGAACATAGTTCTGTGCTAAAACAACTGACAAGAATAGTCCAGACCACTTCATTCTAACTTCTTAGCTAAACAGATCCAAGACTGAGAAACACTCATGTCTATAAGCAAATTAATCCAATCTTTATCCTTTAGTAAAGTTTCAATTGCCTCTGTATCTGATCTCCAAAAATTATAGACCTTTTCCTTGCTAACTGAATTTACGGCCTTGCAAACAACATCAAAAGCTAGTATACCATGATCACTAGTTCCTAGTTTCTCCAGGATGTTACCCCCCCCCCCCCTATTACTTATTAGGTCAAGTAACATGCTGATGTAATAATCAATCTTGCACAACACCTAGAAATTTATTACCCTTCCTACCACTGGAACCATCAAGCCAATTAATGTTAGGAAATTTAAAGTCACCTATTATTATCACCTTAAGCAGCTTTTCTAACTGATTCAAACAGCAAACCATCGCTATCTTCACGGAAAGGAGAACGACACCAATAGTAATAACACTACTGAACCTCTTGGAGTTGTCTGTGGACAACTCGCACCAGACAGAATTGACTAAAGAACCTTGCAACTGAGACTTCTCAATACTTACAATATAATCCCTAAGTAACATACAGTAACTAAAAATCCCCCAGTAGCCTACATTATGACGGAGTATCCCTCCTGTTCGAACAGAAACAATTTCAGTTCCTGGGACAAACATTACTTTCATGGCCAGGGAAAAACCTAATTTGCTATTCATTGGCAATTTTAAATCGCATGACGAAGTAGGCCTAGCCCTAGTTCTAAATTAATGGAGGTAGGAGCTAGACCTAGGCTAATTAATCAACTTTTTTGCACCATTCAGAATCAGAGTGCCGTATTGGCTATTGATATTGCAACTTTTTTTTACCCTGCCTATCAGTATCAATATCATCCGAATGTTTCTTAATCATATGATAAGTTTTACTAGCAAAAGATTACAACTTTCTGTCGAAATTCAGAAACCATTTCTCAATCCAGGCCAACTAAAGGTCAAATTCATTATTAGTTAGCCTAAGTTAGGCTAACGTTACTTAGGGACATAACTTTACCACGGCTAGGCCTAGCCTATTGTAGCTTACTGCTACATTTTTTAACGTAGGCATAGGCCTAACTTAGTTACAGACGTTCTTTTGAGTACTGTTGACAAAATTGTAGATAATTTGCTATCTTCTCCTCGCATTTCTCGAACTATCCAATCAAAACGCTACAGTGATGTTGTTCTTCAATGTAAGTTCAGGAAATAAGCACCTGTATTTAGGCCTTTAGGTGGCTAGATGTAGCGGACAGTTGCGTAGAATTCGGAATCCAATTCTCTCAATCTCTCAGCTCAGCCAATCACTAGCACTCTCACTTAACTCAGTTACTCAATGTAATTGAAAGTTATAAGTGGCATATCGCGATGGAGTCGGTCTGGTAGGATAGTTAACGCGCATGCGTACGATAAACTCCAGGATACTTCATCAAGCCGAGTGATTTGAGAAACGTTAAGAATAATACCTACCACATTCCAAAGGAATCTTAGCCCTCAATTTCATATTTAAAAAATACTAAATGCGATAAGTGTATGGCCATCCCTAGCTAAGTGCGATTGAAACCTCTGTAATATTATAAGCAGACGACTAGAAATAATGAAAGATGATTGGACGAAAGTCATGGGCTGCATAGATGGCCATATAAGTTAGTGGCGCTATCCATGAACTAATAACAGAGTCATTCAACAGGGTACATAGTACATATTTTCGCAACGTCAGATTAAAACCAATTCGAAAATAAAAAGAATTCCATCTGACTACGTGACAACCTGCCACATTCAAAAGGAATTTAAGCCCTAAATTTCAGATTTTGAAAACCTAAATGCGATAAGTGTATGCCCATCCCTTGCTAAGTGCGATTGAAACCTCTGCAATATGCTGAGCAGACGACTAGAAATAATGAAAGATGATTGGAAGAAAGTCATGGGCTGGCGGGCTGCGAAATTTTTTTTCCCAAACAGGTTTGCAATTACGGAGTTTTCAGCCAATCAGATTGCTCGTGACGTCAGCATCAATAATAACCATCGCTTGGAAGTTCGAAGGCATACACTGAGTTACACACTGACACTTAATAAAGTCTTGTTACGCGGTTTCCCTGCAAACGCCCTAACTTTACTTTTAATGCTTGGATAACATGTTGACCTTACTTATGATACATACGCTACATTCTATCGGGTTCGTGTTTACGTCATCCAAGATTCGTCAGCCGTTCTATTGAAATCAGAATTCGTTTCGTGGAATGGGTAGGCCTACACTAAAATCATCTTCACGACGCGAGTACAGTCTTGAATGAATATACGCAAAACAGTATAGTGTACAGTATGATATATTTCCGTCACTGCACTGTGTACTGTAGCATGGTGGGCTCATAATTGACGCACTTAAGGATTTGATCTACGATGTCTATCAAGGAAAAATCCAAATCACTTAACTGTATGTGTTTTTCATATGAGTAGTTCCTCAGAAATGTTATGATCTCAAAATATTTAAGGTTCTGTGCTTATGCACCGTACAATTGAGCAGAATTTGACCACAAAATGTCTACCGTGTCAAGTTCTTTCATACCCCTAAATTGAAACTTTCGTCGATAAGTTAACTGTAGTGTAGGCCTTAGTATACATCCATTGACTTTAGATGCTGTTTGCTATGCTCTGAGCCTCTAAGCTCAGACAGGTCAGGTCCTAGAGAGTAGTGTTATCATATTGAGGTAACGTTGGTTATTTTTAGGGTGTAAGATTTCCAAATGCCCAAAAAAACGTTCAAAACTAGGGTGAGGGTGTTAAAAGCTAAAAAAGTACCACAATTTGGTCAGCAAATATAGCTGAAATGGATTCAAACTCATGAAATATGTAATTCTGCTTCACTGCAAAAAGTTTAAGTGGCCTGCTGTATCGTTGCTAGTAATAATTGAAGGTGCGTCAATTACGGGGGTGCGTCAATTATGAAGCCTTTACTATACACAATTTTAATACATATAGGCCTACAGCGCATGTGTTATGTACCCCTGTACGAAACTTTCACTGTGCGATGTTATCGATTAATGCCTTCACAGAAATCTTCGATCAAAGTAGATCATACAATACAATACTAGTGTGCTCAATATGTCTAAACCAATTCCAAACACATCTACATATATTTACGAAAAGCTGCGGGTAATTTTGAACGGGTATATCTTCGTTGCAACGAATGGATGCAGACATTTTGATAACCTCGAAGTGAAGTTTTCCATTGTTATGACGTAACTTTTCCGACCATGAGCGACTATTTACACACAATTGCAAACCTGTTTGGGAAAAAAATTCGCTGGCGGGTCACGTAAAAAGCACACATGATCTTAGCCAAAAAGGCAGAGAAGCAGTTGCCATTTAGGTATCAGGAGTATGTATGATGAGGGTGTGTATGGATCCTGTGTAGTATCTGTTCCCTTTCGATGATCACACAGTCAGTCCCGATGCAAGGGGACTGGGGCTGAGAGCGGATCAGTCGTTTGGTAGTTTGGTTTTCGTGCCCAGGCTCTTTCTTGGGCGACTTTTTCTGTTGGTACAAATTCCAGCGGATATCTACAACCTCTGTTGATATAAGCAGAAGAAATAGGCCAAGGAATACTCTTGCTTTGTTTGAGGTTTTCGCACATAACTTTAATAATATCATCATTTCTTGGGGGATATACAACACCGCCAGTTGGAAATACATATTCCTCTTCCAAACGTACTTTGGGAACAAAGACATACACCCTTGTGTACACAAGACCTACTCTTTAACAGACTGGGATTGTTTTTGGTTTTGTTGACCTTTGGTCCGTGTCCGTTTTCCTTGCACGTAAAAAGCACACAGACCTACTCTGCTTACAACAGACACAGTTCAAAGAAGCCCGTTTTGTCGTAGGTGACAACACAGCGCCCTAGTCGTGCATAGTAGTAGTCGGTCTCTTTATTCTACAGCTGAAAAGTGCTGGTAACGGCTATCAGGGCTGCTAGGAAATTGTACGATCAGTCGCACACCACATTCCATTCCCTCCTTATGTAGGTTTCTCACCTGCTGTAATGTTGTATCTGAAATCATGTTGTCTGTTCCACCTTTCGATAGTTCCATCAATGAATTTTCAGACAGGGACAACCTTTCTGGATTCATAACACAATCATCAACTCTTTAAGATGTTCGCACTGGTATAATCGTAAACTGTTTCTTGCAATTTTTATTTCAACCATGGACTCCTTTTCCTCGCACAAAATTACGGTACTAGAATGATGCAGTTCCTTTGAACATGGAGTGGGTAATCGGACAAGGAATATAGATTCAACGGGATCTACACATACACCACTAATCTTTATATTAATCCCATGCATTGTTTTCATGTCTATTTATATTTCATTTCAACATCTGAGTGCCGCATTCAGTTCATTTAATGCGAGGGTGATTTTTCCTAACTGTCTTAATCGGAGAATCGTGTTTGTCTGATTTGAACGTACCATTGTACCACCATCCTCTTCACCACCAAACGACATCCTCTTTAACCGGACGCTCACAGTCCTCTTCCATACCACAAGTACTATGACCTTTCGAATCACTATCAAAATTACACCTACGTCTATAGACAAATACACCATCATCATCACTGTTACCAATGCTACTATCCCGGTCAATGTCACCCTCCTCATCTACCATATTCTCGTCACTCACCCGACAATTGTTATTATGAAACTCACTAGTGACATGAACGTCATCTTCACTAACAATTTCGTCACTATTAGATTCCTCTCTGTCATCACCACTACTATCTTCATGTCCACTTTCCAGCCCATCATAATCCACCGTTTTCTCATGATGCTGATGAACCACTAACACTAGCCCTGATATCACCCCTCTAACCCTGCCATCACCGCCCTGAGGGTCAACATGAAATACTGTACACTTACTTATGTGGGACTCGAAATATTATCTTATGAAAATCCCATCACACCTGACACAATGGAAGTGACATACTCCTTTGGTTCCTTTACTAAAACACAACATCTTACATGGCAACGTTAACATTTCCCCTACTTTTTGTTCCTTTACTTGTATGAACATTTCTTAAATGTCTTTTCAATGACCTTGGATGGTCAAAATACTTGCCCGGACATAGCCCACACTGGTGTCCATTTGCTGTTCTTGTCGATCTTGCTTCTTTGATCATGCCGTGCACCCAGTCCCTTCTCATGCCCGGAAAAAAAATAGAACCTGGTGTTGAACAGTGATTCCTCGTCAGCGGAAGGGCTTCCATGTTTCATCCCCGGCTTTGCTGTGGCGTTCTGCTGTCTCCTGTCTTCGTCCTTTTGTCCCCGGCCACCTATCTGCCGATTGGACGTCCAGAAAGCATTTTCCTCCGCAATGGATCCGAACTCATTCGTCCTCTGAATCTTAAAGAGAACAACCAGAAATCCATATAAAATAGTGAATCTGTGCTATTTGAAAATTGCAAAGCATACAAGTGTTTTCAACATTCACCAGTTGACCGCCATTAACACCTTTTGTTCGCAAGCGTTCTACATTTTCACGTCGTTTAACCTTAACGTCTTCAAAAACTGATTACACTCAATTATTTAACCATTGGATCTATTATAACTATCTTAGGAAGACCAAGAAATTTGGAAAATTTCCATGACATTTTGCAGTGGAATAAATCATAAATCGTATCCTAAGTTGACAACAGTTTACCACGGGCCAACACGCTATGTAATTTGGAAACATATATTACTACCCTTGGGTTGATCTCGCTTTTGTAATTTCCGTGGACTTTTCGCCACGGGAGATGTTGCTCTCCTACTGGAAATGTTGGCGCGATAAACCAAATGCCAGACTTCAATTGCCACCCGAACTCCACAACCCACGTCAATTACCAGCGAGTCAGTGGAAAAAAAAAACGCTTTGATTATTACAAAGACACACAAGAAAGACCATTGGAACACAAAACGACGACGTAACGAAGAAAATGAAAACAACGTAAACAAATAAACAGTTATTACACATCAATCGTACGCACTGATTCATTAATAACGTTGCAACATTGTATATTCTATACAACGTTATTTATTGATGGTTTACTTAAACCGGACCGGACTGTACCTTAAAAAGCTACCAGTTATAACACATCATATTGGACGACAGATTTATATACGTACCGTTTCAGGGGCACAGCCACCTCCGTTCTTTGCAGTCTCTCGCACTCTGTTCAGGAAATTAACATTTTTGGTCTCAGTTGTAATGAACGTATCCTGTTTGACACAGTTATAAGTATAACTTAACATAGCAAATGTAGAAGCACTACGAGTAATAAAAGAACGTCATATACGAAGATTTACGTGTGATTAGCCTCATTGATCAGGCAGTTAAGTTTTATAGTGTGATTGGTATAATCCTACTGCCTATACAATCCATATCAGTATCCACTGTATGTATGTATTTAATTATGAAGTCAGATTTTAATCATACCTCGTGGACCTTTCGTCGGACATCTCGGAATGGTGTTACCGATGGCCCTTGCCAGCACCCTAGCCCCATCTATACTCAAATGCAGCCCGCCTCGGGCAAACATTGTACCGTCTGCGCTGAAAATGCGCTCGCTACACCACTTGACAAACGTGACCCCATGCCTAAGGTTATCTCTGTATGTTAGGATGGCACACAAGGTAGTCGTCATGGCCATCGTTTAGTGCCAAAAGCGACACATTCGTCACCGTAATTCATTCATTTTTAGTAAGTCGTGTGTATTGAGATGTCATTTCTAGTGTTTTATGAAGCATGAAGCATTTTTACGCTGCCATTATGAGCCATTTATAACATGGACTCATTTGATAAATGCATTCCTAAGCTTTTGAGTGTCACGCAACTAGGAATGGCTGGGCGTGTACACGGTGTTCGTATAGACCTGGGCATGGGAATTACTCTAGGGACCCACTCAAAAGCTGGGCACCTTTGTGTATGTACAGTACACACATTATTCGGGATCAGGGACCATCTCAACATTTGTTTATATTCAGTTACATATTTTCCTTTACCTTGAATTAGTTCAGGGATCAGCTAAACAACTAGACATATTTTTGTGTGCATCCAGGGATCATCTTGACAATTATATCATCAGTCATTTATTCATTTTCGTATATAGTTGCATATTATAGATAATAAGTTAAATTTAATTGTTTTGATAGTTACGAGCATGTTACGAGCAGTTTCAATACAACTCGTTGCTGTCCGATCAATCTTAACGATCAGCGTTCTTGTTTCTCTTCCCCTCCTTTATAGCCGGATGAGCCGCCTGGCCCCTCATTACCCCAGCCCCACCTAACACCTCTGGGCATTGTAACAATATGGGTGTATTATTTTCTTACAAACATGTTAACATGAAGACGATGAGCATACCTACACACATACATACAAGTTTATATATAAACTATGCACTTACTCTCGCTCCTGGAAACTTCTCCTGGGCCACGCTTAGGAGTTTTTCAAAACCTGCCATGTCTTCCTCGACCCTTAGTATTAACTGCCCTACATTGTTCGTCCCGACTGTCAAACAGACCATAGCAGGTTTGTTTCCTTCGTAAAATCGAATCTCCTGGAAAGAAAAAATTTAGCAAAATCTATTTTTAATTAAACTAAATCTTTCCTGGCCTTTTCATTTCTGTGCAGTTTATTTTTGGTAAATCTACAAAGATAAGTTTTTAAATCCGACTGAGAATGGCATAAACCCAATGTTGTACTAGTGTGATGGTTACCACTTAACAAATGCCTTCTATCTATAGATATATAATTGCATAACCAGAAATCAATGATACTTAATTTCCAGAATGTGTCCTCTGAACCTCGAATGAACGGTGATAATGGAATCAAATCAAATATAGGAGTTTACCCCTGCTCAACCTCGCAAGAGGTCCTACGGGGGATAATATAATATTTTTGTGGAATAGACACTTTTTTTTTTTTTTTTTCTAGGGAAAGTTGTCTATTATTCAATCAGGGAGATGCTGAGAAGTGAAGTATTGTTCAATTAACATTGTAAAGAAGCCATAAATAAACAGGA